>WOVY01009363.1:480000-605000 GCA_013436015.1 Rhipicephalus annulatus
ATTGTCAGACTGTACCCAAGACGCCGTCGTAGCGTCTGCGATGAGGCTCGGGAAGCACCCCGCCGGGAGCGCGGCCTTCGAGCTTTACGTGTGGTCTCAGGCGTTTCGCGTCGCGTTGAATGCTCTCGAGCAGTATCACCAGCCCAAAGGCGGCCGGGGAACAATGGCCGCACAACGCCGGTTGTTGGGGCTCCAGACGTTCCTGAGGCGCTTCTGCCTACTCTCGTGCGGAACCGGAACCCTGGGCTCGGGCGTGAAACGCAAGCTGCGCTGCTTGCTTCCCGTCCTGAGCGCACCTGAGTTCCCTTACGCTTTCGATTGCAAGAAGTTCTACAGGAACTCCACGTGCGCCAGACAATTCAGCGTGTGATCGCGATGCAATTCATAATATGGATGACGCTTCTACAACATGATTTGATCTCAGATTGTTAGCTTCATAATTAGCCTTCCTTAGGTAATCATTCGAGAGGTGACCAGCCATACCGTCATGCCTCATATGAATCATCCTACCGAAACGTACGAAAGGTTCATTTATCATCTTCTTTGATATTGCGAAATATTGAGAGAATGATTTGCCAATGTTCGCTTTAAAAATGAAATATAGACATATGATAGACAAAATAGTGAATAATGTTCCTCACCATTCTGCATTATAGTGCGGTCACTGTTGTGAAAACCGCAACGTCGTTCACTGCGGCCTCTTATACGCAGCTCAACAACCCCCAAGAACATCGCAGTGACAACTGCATTTGCAGCACCTGTCAACTGCAGCGCCTGTCATATTGTTGTTCAACTAGTGACGACATTTACTGCGTTCCATATTCATAACGCACACAAACACAGACACACACCCACAATCTCTTGGAAGTACATGTAACATGCAGATCAAAACAACTACCGCCCAGTCATAGATTTCTAAAAAAAGAGTACTGAAAACACAGTACGTAAGTAGAGTAAGTTCCGTAATATAAGCAATCCGCGTTATAAGAAGCTGCATTTATTATCGGCACAGATTCTTGCATCACAGTGCTTAGCGCCTACAACTTGTGTCTGCTATGTCTGCGTTACATTCCTGAGCGATGCACATGCAACCTTAGTTGTTAATGTTACTCTGAATGTATTGTTGGGTGTATTCGAGATATGAATGTGCAAGAACGCAGTAATTTAGTGACGGAGCACTAAGCAACAATCCATGATGCTGCGGCCGCGGAAGTAAACGCCACGGCTCCACGATAGTTTCAAGACATGTTTTATGGCTATACCATACTGGTCCGGTAATGACGAATTGTCGCTAGTGTGGGCATAAACTCACGCATCTTAGAAAAAAACATCGGCAGATCCCACGTGCCTGGGAATCGCCGTTATCCGAAGCATGTGGAGGGAAGGTGACCGTGTTGCAATTTTTTTATTAAGCAACACGTCATAAAGTGACGCTAAATATAGGTAGTAATGTTGCACGCACAGACATATGTTGAAGAGTTGCAGATGTTCATATAAACAGTTGTTTGCATTTGCGCAACAATGTCAACTGGAACAGGTGTGTTATCTTATCAACCCTGGAAGCTGATATGAAACGCTGATGCTCGCGAAGATGCTAGCCCTGGACACTGCTACATAAATCAACTTCAATGCATGGCAACTAAGCACAATTGACGTTAATTCGACGTGCCGGCTGTATCAAAGGAGTACATATTATTGCTTATAAAATTGGGTAGGCAGCACTGCACCCACTATTGACGTTTCACGAAGATTAGTGTCTCTTTGAAAAGTAGTTCCGAGTACTGGCGTATCTCTGTGGTAAAATGTTCATTGCCACGCAGAATGCTTGGGTTCGATTCCAGCGGGGACCCCGCTATTCCTTCTTAGTATTCGTTGGTTCAACGCTGCCGACAGCATTATTCTTGACACTTTCGCATTGAATTTACAAGTGTACGTACTAACTATTCCTGGGTTAACATAAACCTTTTTAAAGCGCAACTCACCAGGTTTGACAGGTTTGAGCAAACAAGCGCAATGCGTAGATGGGAGGCTGCCGATCACATCTGCCAAAATTTGCAACGCTACGTGCCGCGGAGCCCCGCCGTGGTGTTCTAGTGGCTAGTGTACTCGGCTGCTGACCCGCAGGTCGCGGGATCGAATCCCGACTGCGGCGGCTGCATTTCCGATGGAGGCGGAAATGTTGTAGGCCCGTGTGCTCAGATTTAGGTGCACGTTAATGTACCCCAGGTGGTCGAAATTTCCGGAGCGCTCCACTATGGCGTCTCTCATAATGATATGGTGGATTTGGGACGTTAAACCCCTCATATAAATTACGTGCCGCGGAAATGGGTCAAACACGCATACGCGCATACCGCGGCTCGTGTTATGCAGGTGTGTGTCACACGTGTCTGGAGGAAAGGGTTTGACGACTTACTCGACGGCATTTTCACGTTATTCGTTCTATGAACAATCAGATATATCCGTCAAACTCACTTCCCTTTTCACAAAAATTTCGCTCCGCTCCAAGTTAAATAGGTGATACCGAGAACAGCCAGATGTAGGCAGTTAGACATACTGAGATGGCGATTAAGAAGGTGATGCGAATGCGGCCCGCTTATGCTACCACCGTTTACTCTTGTTGAATACGAAGTTAAAGCGTCCCCCAAGTTCTGGCAGCTTGTGCGGCTGCTTTATGTGTCAAGGTAATGAGGAGGCGCACTGGTTAGCTCCAGTTCTAACCAACCGGAAGGTGTGCCACTCGGAGACACCGGTCCCAAGAATGATGGGTGTCATGAATGAGGGTAACGAAGGGTGGAAAGGGGAGGGGGGGTCGATTACAAACTGGGGCAGATGGTTTGGCGAGGTCTTCGAACGCTAGCAAGAGCAAATTGCATCTGCAATGGGATTTTCTATTTGCATATGATAAAAGTCTGAGGAGGTAGGCTACATTACAGTCGGTTATCCCATGATCATGACAGGTGTGAGGAGGAAAGAAACAAGAACAAAAAATTGGCAAGAATAAAAGAATAAGAAAATAAACGATTGGCCCTGTACCCGCATGCTTCGCTGCAAATGTGGTCGAGAAAAAATAGCCTTACGCCGGCCGTGCTACACGAGTCCCGGTCTCATCCGCGGCCAGCCATTGTGCTGTTCTCGTACCTGTTCCGTCCTGGCATGATAAATGCAATGGTTGTTTCTTTGAACAGATTTCATTTTCCCACAGTATCACTGCTGGCATGCCATATGATCGTACCTTTACTACATATGAGCAATGCTTTGCTCGCGTGTGCAGCATCTCGGCTTGAAAACAAGCATTTGCGAGACGTGAATGTGTTTTATTGCGAGGAAGGGTGAATGGCTGTGCGTATTGTTAGGTTTGGCCTGGGGATTCATCTCTCAGTCCCTTCGGCGCCCAGTCTTACCGACGCTGTCAAGTATTTGAGTGATTGTTCCAGACCAGGCGGCGGGCAGAGGCGAGTTCACGTCCTTCAAGTGCGGACCCTTTGGTCGTCCCTTCGAGCAGCAGCGTGACTGATGACCTCGTCGACTCGTCGGGTGACAGGAGGGCTGGCTTGCCCGGCGCCGGAGCTGACCGAGGAGCGGCGCTCCCTTTTGATCCCCAATGACCAAGCCGACCGGCAGACTGCCTATGCTCGTCATGCATTGTACGTGCTAGCCGGACGGCGAGACGTCGTGTCGCCAAGACGCCGCTAACCATTCGAGAGAGGCCAACAGAGACAGCAGCTTCCTGGAGGAGACCAACGGCCACCGCAAATTACCCCGCTAATTGAGCGAACAAAATCGGCGGACCCTTTGAAGTATGCTGCCGGGCTCGTAGGAACTCTCAAGTGGCGGCACACACAAGACGCGGATGAGCACTGCTGGCGCCACCACCGGGCAGTGTTCACGTGGACCTTGCATGCTCGCCTCCCTCACCTGTGTGTGCGTGATTGGTGTTCGACTCTGAGAGGAGGAGCCCGACAGGGCATAAAACGAAGCAGCAGAGTGCTGGACGGAGCTCTCTGAACCTGGCGCTGAACTATGTAGTGTTCAACCACCACGCTCGTGGTTTGTAAAACCACTATCCCTTCTTTTCTGTAAATATCTGTAAATAATACCATAAACCCCTGTTATGTTTACCCGTATCATCCTTGCGACCTTCCTTCCGACTGCTACAACTGGTTGGCAGTGGTGGGATGGACTTCATGACATGGTGCTGTGCTGTGGTGAGTGCTTGGTCCTTGCTTTACTTTCCAGGCTTCATTTTGTGAGTGTGCGTTGATTAGAAGCTGGATTGTGTGTGAGTTAGGGAGATCACCTAGTTGTGAGTTTTGAGTTGTAGGGATCCCGTAATTATGTGTGAGATGCAGGACCAAAGTACAACGGCAGTCATGTCGTGGAAGGCAATGCTAAAAGATGAACTTTTGTGTGTGAGTAAGCATCTAGGCATTGAAATAGATGAAAGAATGGGTAGGACAGCGATTTGGATGCTGATCGCGCAAAAAGCCAGTGAGGACAAGATTCAAAACGCAGTAGAAATTTTTGAAAAACAGGAAAAGGAGAAACGGGAGCGAGGGGAACGCGAGCGAGAGGAACGGAGAAAAAAGGAAATAAGGGATAGAAAAGAGCGTGATCGAGCACGCGCCTTGGTGCTCGAACAATTAGAACAGAAAAACGAGGCAATGAGGCGGAAGATGCAGCCATCCGCAACTGTAGCGCACGAGAAGGGCGATGATCAAAGAAGTGAGGTGCAGCCCAGAAGTTTAGAGAAGGCTAGCACGTTTAAGGACAGCAGCAGGTTCAATGAAGAGCCAAATTTGAGTGCTGCTAAAGATGCTGCGAGGAGTAGAGAGGCCGATGAAGGCCAGAGCAAGTGCGACGAGGTGCTGTGCCAGTCAACTGTTAGCGAAACAGCTAGGATAGCTGTAGAACAGCTGGTACAGACCTCAACTGTGTTTGTCGCAACGGTGGATCTTGCAAATGTGGAAGTAATCAAGAACACCGGAGAAAGCTCAGAAGCAGCGAAGGTAGAGAGTGACGGTAACAGTGCAGTTGGCGATAGCTCCCAGGAGTGCGAGCGAGATGGTTCAGAGGGAAACAGCTGCATTGTTACGAAGTGTGTTGAACTGTCCGCTGGTTTAAAATGTGAAAGAGATGATTTTGTTGAAAATCATTTAGACTGCGCGACTGAGACAGCTGACGGAAGCTGTGAGAGGGCTCACGAGTGTGAGTTGCTATCGGAAAGCTCGGAAACAAGCCGCAAGAAGCGGCGCAGACGCAGGCGACGTCGGAGAGTTACGAGCGAGACAAAATGCACTACGGGTGTAAAGAAAGGCTCGACACGTTTGAGCGTAGTAAACAGAACTAGGTGTTCTGCATCGGCGTCGAACTCGGCTTGCATGCGTCCTAGCCACCCGAAGAAAAATACAAAGAAATCGGATTCGCAAATAGAATCTAGGGTAAAGCGGCAGTCTTCGGATTTTGTCCCCAGCAAGTCATATGGGTTGCCTTTGAACTGTAGCACTGCCGATGACTCAAAACGCGACCGATTTGAGAACAATGAGGGAAAGGTCGGTCGCAAACTCCGCCGTAAAAGGAAGAAGCGTACGCGCGCGGCTAAGCGAAAGCAAGAAAAGGGTAACAATGGGCCGGGCGAACGGGACAAGCGTAGGCCATCGGCCAGCTCAACGGGGCCTTTGTGGCGGGACGTAAGGCGCCAGCGGCAGAAGGGTAGACAACAGCGCGCATTCGCGAGACGGTATGCGCGGTGGAGATTTAAAGCTTTTCACGGAAAAGAGTGTCGACGTGGTCCTAGAAGAAAGACCACAATAGCTAAACACCGCTCGGCTAGACCAAATAGGACACCGTCACTCTTTTCCTTGCATTGCTCGGGTTCCCTCCGCCGGATTGACAGAGGACGGCCGAAATCGCAAATGAGGCGTAACGCTGCCGTTCAGCTGGAAGCACGTGCTCGTTGTAGACTCGGGAGTTCTCGAAATGCGGCAAGACCGCGACCGGCGCGTGTACGATTGAAGTGAGGGACAGCTGTAGGCTGGAGAAGGTGACACAGGAATTTACGGGGAAGCATCTTTGTTTGCTTATTTTTGGTTTTAAAGTAATATTCCTTTGTCATCTCTCCAGCTATTGTTTGTTTAGTTAGTTTTTCACTTCAATGTTTTTTTTTGTAAACTCTGTGAGGGCTTTGAGTTAAGTTCTTAAGCGGTATGCGGAGGCAATTACCCACCTCGGTCATCCGACTGTGTGAAAGGAGTTTTTAAGATAAGAGCACGCAGGTCGCAAATGAAGTTTTAGTACGCCCGCAAAATTTACAGGAGTGGTGGCTATAAGTTAGAGGGAAATGGCCTATGGTTAGGTGTGCGATTGGTGTGCTAACGCTCTTTGGATGAGAGTATGATGTCGTGCCAGGGCGCACAGCAATGTGCGTTCTTTAAAAACATGGGCTGACATGAAACTACATCCAGCAAATGAGCGTGTTGGTACACGAGTTGCATTTACCTTTGTTATTTTAGTATGTGCTCAGGGATCAGCTGAATTCTTTCGCTGAGCATTATGTTATATCGAACGTTGAGTTTAGAGATGCGTTTTAAGGATTTACTCAGTTCGATATCTTGAGAAAATTTACGTTTAGATGAGGGTTTAAGGATACCTAGGTGAGAGAGATATCGCCTATGGTTAGGTGCGTGTTGGTGTGCTAGCGCTCTTTGAATGATAGTATGATGTCGTGCTAGAGCGCACAGCAAAGTCATGTGCGTTCTTTAAAAACATGGGCTGACATGAAACTACATCCAGCAAAGGAGCGTGTTAGCAGACCAAGTTTACTTCGTTTTGTTGTTTTTGTGATCACTTAGGGATCATATATGATCACTTGAGCTGAAAGCACTGCGTTCACCAAAATTTTGAGACTAGATACATTTCTAGGATTTATAAGACGCAGTTTAATTTAATGTGAGAGAGTTTTGTTCGCGTCAGGGTGTCATAAAAGTAGGTACTCTCGACCACACCTTGCAAGTATGTATTGAGAGAATGAAGAAAGCGCCCAGATAACTTGTGTATAGGGTATGGCAGCATTGGTGTGAAACCTTTGTATTTGGTTGTGTTTCATGAAATTAGTCAGGAAATCAAATGTCAGTTACAACTTAGTAGTGCGGATGGTTGGAGAAAGCTAGTTGTGAAAGAGTGATTCTCGTTTATGGGGCCAAATTGTATTTGCCTTTGTGTGCTTTTCTCACACGGCAATTTGTTCCATCTTTAGTAAGCATCTCCACAGCCCTGATTGTTGTAACTTTGGCGGCACAAAATTGTTTCAAAATTTTAGCGTACAGGTTTCTCTTTTGTTTGTGTTTTGAGAAGCCTGGAGGGTTTTAAGCGGGTCCAATGTGCTTGACTGCAGCATGGTATTGTGTTGTGTGGTTCGCCTTGCTGTTGTCGGTCATTGTGAGCTGGATTGGGAGTTGGTTTCGAGTATGCAGCTGGAGAGAAAGGCCAGGCCATCGTCCTCGTCACCACCCATTCTCTTCGTGCCCAGCGGTTGGGAGCGCTGGCCAGCCGAGATTTTCCGGGCGGCGGAGGAGCTGTTAGGTTTGGCCTGGGGATTCATCTCTCAGTCCCTTCGGCGCCCAGTCTTACCGACGCTGTCAAGTATTTGAGTGATTGTTCCAGACCAGGCGGCGGGCAGAGGCGAGTTCACGTCCTTCAAGTGCGGACCCTTTGGTCGTCCCTTTGAGCAGCAGCGTGACTGATGACCTCGTCGACTCGTCGGGTGACAGGAGGGCTGGCTTGCCCGGCGCCGGAGCTGACCGAGGAGCGGCGCTCCCTTTTGATCCCCAATGACCAAGCCGACCGGCAGACTGCCTATGCTCGTCATGCATTGTACGTGCTAGCCGGACGGCGAGACGTCGTGTCGCCAAGACGCCGCTAACCATTCGAGAGAGGCCAACAGAGACAGCAGCTTCCTGGAGGAGACCAACGGCCACCGCAAATTACCCCGCTAATTGAGCGAACAAAATCGGCGGACCCTTTGAAGTATGCTGCCGGGCTCGTAGGAACTCTCAAGTGGCGGCACACACAAGACGCGGATGAGCACTGCTGGCGCCACCACCGGGCAGTGTTCACGTGGACCTTGCATGCTCGCCTCCCTCACCTGTGTGTGCGTGATTGGTGTTCGACTCTGAGAGGAGGAGCCCGACAGGGCATAAAACGAAGCAGCAGAGTGCTGGACGGAGCTCTCTGAACCTGGCTCTGAACTATGTAGTGTTCAACCACCACGCTCGTGGTTTGTTAAACCACTATCCCTTCTTTTCTGTAAATAAGTGTAAATAATACCATAAACCTCTGTTATGTTTTCCCGTATCCTCCTGCGTTCCTCCTTTCGACCTGAACAACTGGTGGCAGCGGTGGGATGTCATCATCAGCGACCCTACTTCCTTCGCCATCTCGAACAACTGGTGGCAGCGGTGGGATGCCATCCTCAGCGACCATTCCTTCCTTCCCACATCTTACAGTATGCGCCGAAGCACAGAAGTGGGCGGCAACATATATCAGAGGGCTTTTTGGTGCATGGCG
Source organism: Rhipicephalus annulatus (assembly GCA_013436015.1). Taxonomy (NCBI): domain Eukaryota; kingdom Metazoa; phylum Arthropoda; class Arachnida; order Ixodida; family Ixodidae; genus Rhipicephalus; species Rhipicephalus annulatus. The sequence continues at coordinate 488,563 of WOVY01009363.1, forward strand.
TCGCATTTTCAGTGCAGCCTAAGAAACACTACGGCCTTTCGAATTACGTATCTACACACTATAGTGAAGGAGCAATCCATGTAATAATAGGTGACCAGTGAAAGAGCGAGATAATGTGGGATACTACCGTCTGCTACCGACTTCCGGTTCGAGAAGAGTTGACGACGGCAAACCGCTTCGCCGCAAGCCTCAGATTATTCGGGAATCACGCGTTCAGTCGCCCGTTTATCTTCGTCCTAATAAACCATGGTAGGTTGTTGAGCCGTTGGCTGCTCCAACTCGAGCATGCATGGCAAACGCAGGTATCAATTGCCATGTAATGAAGACAAAATGAGGTGGGTTGCGACTGTGAAGAGAGCCACAGCAACAGGTGGCCTTTGATTACGGAAATTCGAAGCCAGAGTGTGCGAAAACCATTTTACGACAGGTACGTGTGTATTCCACCTGAAAAAAAAGCTTACGCATGAACTTGCGACGAATATTATATTAAGAAATAAATTGTCGCGCAGGCGCGCCTAGCAAAGATATTATGGGAACGAGTGGGGGAAATCTACCTGCCGTAAAGCGAAACGCGAAAGCTTCACTCAAGAGTAAGTTCACACGAAGCGCTGGATGAGTTAGTTTGCGTTTATCTTGGTCAAACTGTGCGCCAGGACGGCACCCAAAGGAAGTGCGTTAAACAAGCACAGGGTTTAGATCATTCGGCGCCGTATATGTCTGACTGTATTGCTTATGTGCCGCCGTGCCGTGCAGCTTGACCAAGATCAGCGTTCAAATAAGCATCTGACTTCGACTAAGAAATGCATCTTATAGCGCGCTAAATGATAGAAAAAAAATCTCAGCGCGTTCAATAAGTGTTGCGCTTCATGCCGATCGACTGACGATGTCGGCCCAAGCAGCGATCCCGAAATGAACTCTTAGACCACTGCTACAGTCATCATCATCCCCCGAGATCTTTGAAATGGTGACTTTTTATCTGCAGTACCGTATCATACAAGGAAAACTGTTTTGTGTATCGACTGATCTGCTAGCCAAACTGACAGCACCCCCGAGCAGCATAAAAGCATTGCAGATCATTTTAGTGCGACAAAAAAGTTTCCTGACCGTTCGTAGCTTTCGTAGCTTGTAATCGCCACAGTCATGGTTGAAAAAAAATAAAGAAAGCACTGACATAGCACGGCGAGGTGCTCTTTTCCTCTGAGCAGTACGAAAATGCGTGCGTGCCGCTGTTGACTCCTGCTGTGCGTCGAACTGGAAGCCTTCGTATCCCACAGTTCCCTACGGTTGCCCATTTTACCGGTCACCGATTACGCATAGATGTTGCGTCTCTCAGATACGCGTAATATTTATTTTGTGATCGACCATGCTCACAAGTATATATGAACGCAGCTACGACAGCAAGATGGTCGGGTGAGGCCCGTGTGCTCAGATTTGGGTGCACGTTAAAGAACCCCAGGTGGTCTAAATTTCCGGAGCCCTCCACTACGGCGTCTCTCATAATCATAGAGTGGTTTTGGGACGTTAAACCCCACATATCAATCAAAGATGGTCGGGTGGATGAATCGTGTGACAGACAGGCAAAGAGACATAAAGACAGTCCGAAATTTCTGCGTTCAAGTAAGCTTCGTCTTTAGAAGTTGAACGCGGTAGCGATATCCTGTTCCTTTAGCGCGTACTACAAACACTTAGTGCATGAAATGTTTTCGAACTTGCTATGCACCCACTATACGTGGCCTTGAGAGAATAGGCGCAGAAGCGTGTGTGCCTTTTGTAGCGGGTGACTGGCTAAAACCACGAATGCCCATATGATAATGTCATGTTTTGACTGCCACTGGCAATGGCTGCTTCAGCCATGCATTATTACTGCAGTATTTTATGTTGCATTGTGAAGCATGCATACAGGACGCGTGTGTTTGTAAAGCATGAAAGCTACTGTCACTGCATTTTAGAGCAGAGGAAGTTCTTTTCACTGTATTCACAACCTGCAGACGTGCAGTCGTTATTCTGCTTCCGGCAGCCGTGCAGAACGGATCGCATGCAGGGCCAAGGGCTCCAGCCAATGCCGCCTAGAAAAATAATTCAGGCCTGTTCACTACCCCGAGAATGGCCTCTGACGTCACTCAGTTTCGACACTCGTCTCCTGCCGAGTGGACGAGCGGATGCATACTCCCGCCGTTCAAGATAGCAGGATTGCTAAGCCTGAGGAACCCTGTCGGGCAGGGCTGGTGTTTCCTTTGGCGACTGCATGAAGATGAACGTGCTTTTCTGCGTATGTGAAGTGTTGCAGGTTGATGTGAAGTGCTTCATTCACTGAATGTTCGCGTAGCGAACATCTGCAAGCTCTCGCAATGGGGCAGTGCTGCGGGCCCACCTACCACGGATATTGACAATGTGCCGAAGGTTTCAGTGTTTCTATTAGCGTTCTCTCCGTGATCCGAAGGTATGTGTGTCTATACTACTTGATTTTGAGTTGTTTTTAAAGGCACCACCTTTGGCATGTTCCGTTCTTTCTGTAAAATAGTGTCGTATACGCTTCTGTACTGTTAACGAAAGCCTTCATGATCTTGGACACATTTATTTGAGTGGCGCTGGCGCTCACCATCGCGATAACGTAATCGTCCCGAGATAGTACTAGGAACTGCATAGATTTCGCGTTTTTGATGAGCGCATTTTTCGAGACGCGGTCTGCTTGGCTGAAAATGACTGAAGTAAACACAGCTTCACGCACCGCTCAACCAGCCACGTTTTAGGTTCCGCTGCTCGCACCGTAACCACATCCAAGTAATCCAAGTAAAACATTAATCGCAGCGTAGCAATCTATTCTCAGACGAGGCTCTAATCCTTGGGGGTCAGTAAACATTTCGCTGTTTGCGCATAGCAGCCCGGGCTTATTGTAATACCTCCGGTCCCTTTGATTAGATGAGGGAAGGAGGGCTAGTGCGTGGTGTCGCGCATCTGTTATGTATATTATATGTAGTATTTCTTGCCGCCACTCCAATAATTCCCTGGCCATATTGTAAATGTACACCTTGTCTCTCTATACATACATATATATATATATATATATATATATATATATATATATATATATTATGGAGTCTTGGTTTGGAAGACCTTTATTAGGCCCGAAGAACCGGCAGCCGACAGCTGAGATGATCGGACCAAGATGATGATGCTACGCGACAACGATGGGGATGCATGAGCCACACATGATAATGATGATAATGTACCGGTGAAGAGGATGCGTATACTAAATGCCCACATCAATTCCCCCCACGTGAAAGCGGCCAGCCTGGCCGCGGCAAGTCAAGGGGACAAAGAACGTCGCATGAAGGGCTTCATACGGGAGACATGGACGACCTCTGTAGTTCGATAACGGCGATCTGCTGGGGCTACAAGTGGCGCCACGCGATAATTCACTGGTGAAGTCTCTTCAAGAACTGTGTACGGTCCAATAAACCGAGGCTGAAATTTGTCGCACAAACCAGGTGTGCGAACAGGCGTCAAAAGGAGCACTTCGTCTCCAGGTTGGAAGAATACATCACGATGCGATTCATCATAAACTAGCTTTCTGTCTTCCTGGCGGGCTTCAGTGTTTATACGAGCTCGTTGGCGGCACTGTGCGAGTCGTGAAACGTATTCCTCTGAAGAGGATGGAGATGAATTCACTTGGCAGGTAAAGAAGGAGACGTCCAGGAAAGTAGTAGGGGAGCGTCCATAAACTAGGTAAAATGGCGAGTAGCCGGTTGTTCGCTGAATGGCCGTATTGTAGGCGAAAGTGACGAATGGGAGAACAACGTCCCAGTTTTTGTGGTCTGGTTGAATATAGGCGGCGATCATGTCAGCAAGAGTGCGGTGAAATCGCTCAGTGAGGCCGTTAGTCTGGGGATGATAACTAGAGGCAGTCTTGTGAGTTGTGCCGGAGGCCTGAAGAAGTTCGTTCACTAGTTGTGAAAGGAAGGCCCTTCCACGGTCACTGAGCAACACACGTGGAGCACCATGACGCAGTATAATGGCTCGGAGGATGAAATCGGCAATCTCAGAAGCTGAACCTGTAGTAACGGATGCCGTCTCGGCGTAGCGCGTCAAATGGTCAATGGCTGTTACTATCCACCGGTTTCCAGCAGCACTGACTGGGAGGGGGCCATAAAGATCGACGCCTACAACTTCGAATGGTGTGGCTGGGCACGGAAGAGGCTGTAGTTTACCGGCGGGAGCAGATGTTGGTAGTTTTCTACATTGGCAGGTTGTGCAGGACCCGACGTACCGAGCTACGCTAGTGGTAATGCCTGGCCAATAAAACCGACTTCGAAGGCGATCGTAGGTTTTATGGTAACCAAGGTGACCAGCAGTCGGATGGTCATGAAGTGCCCTGAGGACTTCGGACCGAAGCGATCGGGGTAGAACGGGTACCCAGCGCTGACCGTCAGGATGGTAAATTTTGCGGTACAGCACCGAGTTGTCCAGCTTAAATTGCGAGAGCTGGCGACGGAGCCTTGCATTAGGTGGACGGGAACTGCCAGTGAGGTAGTCTATAATACGTCGACAGTATGGGTCAGCCAACTGTCGAGAAGGAAAATCGTGCGGGTCGTCCGAAGGCAGCTGGTCCATAGAGGCGAGAGAGGAAACCGCCGTAGACGTGGACTCCGAGGGCGTGTTGTGCAAATTGACGGCTGAAACCCCGAGTGGAGTCGCTGGTAGTGGGCAGCGAGAAAGAGCATCGGCGTCACTATGCTTCCTGCCACACTTGTACACGATCTCAAAATCATATTCTTGGAGGCGTAGAATCCAGCGTCCGAGGCGTCCCGACAAGTTCTTGAGTGTCGAAAGCCAACATAAAGCATGGTGGTCGGTCACAATGGTGAAATGGCGGCCATGCAGGTATGGACGAAATTTCTGTACTGACCAAACGATGGCGAGGCACTCCTGCTCGGTGATCGTGTAGTTCCTCTCGGCTGCGGAGAGGACGCGGCTGGCGTATGCAACGACTCGCTCTCGCGAAGAGTTGTCGCGTTGCAGGAGCACGGCTCCTAAACCGCGGCCGCTAGCGTCTGTGTGCAGGAAGGTCGGTGCATCATCGTGAAAATGAGCAAGTACAGGGTCGGTCGTGAGGGCACTCTTCAACCTGTCGAAAGCTGATTCACATTCCTGAGACCACTGAAAGGGCATACCGGAAGCAAGTAGCTTATGAAGTGGTGCGGCTATGGAGGCAAAGTTTTGTATGAATCGCCGAAAGTAAGAGGCGAGACCAAGGAAACTTCGCAAATCTTTTGGTTTGTCAGGGCGAGGGAAGCGAAGCACTGCAGCAGTTTTATCAGGGTCTGGGCGAATTCCGTCCTTGCTCACAATATGACCGAGTACCTTGATGGATCTGCTGGCGAAATGGCACTTTTTGGTGTTAATTTGAAGACCAGCGCCCGCAAGACAAGTCAGGACCTCGTCCAAGCGTTGCAGATGTTGAGAAAACGTCGATGAAAAGACAACAATGTCATCGAGGTAACATAGGCAAGTCTTCCATTTCAGGCCACGCAGCACGGTGTCAATCATGCGCTCAAAAGTTGCGGGCGCATTGCATAGACCGAACGGCATAACATTGAATTCGTATAGGCCGTCCGGCGTTGCAAACGCAGTTTTTTCTTTATCATCTTCGTGCATGGGGATTTGCCAATAGCCTGAACGCAAGTCGAGGCTCGAAAAGTATTCAGCACCCTGTAAGGAATCTAGGGCGTCGTCGATGCGTGGCATGGGTATACGTCCTTCCTAGTGATTTTATTGAGTGCTCGGTAATCGACACAAAAACGTACGGAACCGTCTTTTTTACGCACCAGAACCACTGGAGACGACCAAGGACTGGTTGAGGGTCGTATTATCTCCCGTTGCAGCATATCGTCTACGTTTCCCTCAATGATTTTTTGTTCGGCTAGGGAGACGCGGTACGGACGACGATGCACAATGGATGTTCCGTCGGTCTGAATACGATGTGCCGTAGCAGTTGTCTGACCCAGGCTGGATGAATGAACGTCAATAGAGTTTGCACGCTTTTGCAACAAATCAAGCAGCTGCTGCTTCTGTGAGTCTTTCAAGTCTTTGTTGATGGCTGCTGTAAAGGCCGAGGAAGCAGCATGATCTGCAGGATGGCCTTTAGAGGAGACAGGTGTAAGAGGCACAACGCAAACAGGCTGCAGATCGGCAACGCAGGCGACAGTAGTGCCCCGTGGCAGTAAAATTTTATCTTGTGTGGTGTTGGTAGCAGCAAAGACAGTTGATCCATTGTTGAAGCAAGCCACACCTGATGCCAGAGCTATGCCTTTATTAAGGCAACACGGTGACGGAGTGACCAAAATGTCACCAGAGTCGACGTCGTTGGGCAAAACTGTAACTAATTGATGTTCGTTTGGTGGTAACTCGATGTCTACTGCAGCGATGAGTCGAAGTGGCCTGTAGGTGTCGTCGTTGAGCAAGTGGTCCCTGTCAGTAAAATGGACGACACGTCGTGCACAGCAAATAGCTGCAGAAGCAGAGGAAAGAAAGTCACAGCCTAAAATGAGTTCATGGGAGCACGGGGATAGCACAGCAAATTATATATGATGAAGAATTTCGTCGATTAGTACATGGGCAGTACAGAGAGCGGAAGGGCGAATCATGGTTTCCTGGGCTGTAACCAGTGTCGGTTCATCATAAGGCGTCGTGACTTTTCGAAAACGGGCACACAAATCAGCACGAATAACAGAAAACGCAGCCCCAGTGTCCACCAAAGCATCAACATCCACTCCCTCAACTGTGACCGCAATCATATTGTAGGGGCGCGCTGGAGGAATTGGAGTCCTGTGTCGGAATGCAGTTTGTCCTCCAAAAACTGCATCGCTTAGTTTTCCGGACGCCGATCAGAAGTAAGGGAAGCAGGCTGAAGCGGAGAAGAAGAGCGCCGGTAAGGCGACGGTGAACGGCGTCGGGTTGATCGGTGACTACTGCGCAGTTCACCCGACGCTGGCGGAGATGGAGACCGACGCGGCGGTGACAAATAATGGCGGCCCTGGTACAAGGCTCCTGCGGTATAGTCCCGTTCGCGTATGTCATACCCTCAGCGCTCGTCTTGCTGGCGCTTGCTGCAAAACGTGCAGTGTGACCACGATAGCCGCAATAATAGCACGTAGGCCGAGTCGATCGATGAGGAGAGTAGTGGCTTGCGCTAAGTGCACCAGGAGAGAGAGAAGTCAGAGGGACAGGTGATGGCTCACGCGGTGGTGATGAAAAGTTCGTGGGAAAGCTTGTGGGAGGTGCGGCAGCAACCGACGCGTATGTTCGTGGCGGGGACGTCGAGCTGACGGTGCCTGGTGGTGCGGCGGCGGTGTGCGGGAACGATGGTAGAGTACGAGAGACAATAGGCTGCAGGTTGGCCATGTGGGTCATGGACGTGAGCTCTTCCCTGATGACATCCCGCAATTACGTTGAAGAAGACTGAATGGGACACACTGACGGTAGTGTGAATCCCATTGATTCTAATTCTTCACGTATAATCGCCCTTATCGTGTCTCGCAGGTTTGGATCAGACGTAATACGGGCCGCGTCACTGTCTGGTTGTAGGCGCATAGACTCAAGTTGTTCGAGGCGTTGACAGGTTGTCGCAACGTCAGCAACGGTAGCCGGATTCTGGATTGCAAGGGCATTGAATGCGACGGGTGCAATCCCCTTAAGAAGCTGGCGCACCTTGTCTGATTCTGTCATTGGTGTGTCAACCCGGCGGCAAAGTGAAAGAACATCCTCGATGTAGGATGTGTACGACTCCCCGATGTGCTGTTTCCGAGTCGCGAGAGCTTTCTTTGTGAGAGCCGAACGAACAGCCGGTGTGCCAAAGACATGGCGAAGCTGATCTTTGAAGGCTGACCAGTAGGAGATGTCGATGAAGTGGTTGAGGAACCACGTCTTTGCGACACCCGTGAGGTAGAATGACACGTGAGCGAGTTTGTAGGCGTTATCCCACCGGTTAGCCTCACCGACACGTTCGAAATCGTCCAGCCATTCTTCCACATCTTCCCCGCGCATACTAGCGAAGGGATGGGGCTCACGCTGGAGGCTGTTGATGACGTGAGAAGGCGCGGCACGCGGTGGTTGAGTGAGAACGGCTGCAGCACCGGCCTCATCTTGGTGCGACATATTTCCAGACACCTGGCCCAAGCGACGACCTGAACCTAGCTCCAGGGGGTAGAGTGGTCGAGAGGATGGCGGGGAATCTAACAGCACCTCCACCACGTATGAAGTTATGGTTTGGATTACCTTTTATTAGGCCCGAGGAACCGGCAGCCGACAGCTGCGATGAATGAGCCAAGATGATGATGATGATGATAACGTACATGTGAAGAGGATGCGTATACTAAATGACCACAATATATATATATATATATATATATATATATATATATATATATATATATATATATATATATATATATATATATATATATATATATATATATATATATATATATATATATATATATATTGCCACCATTGATGAAGGAGCCGCTGTGGCTCATACCCGTTTTGGACTACGAAGAAGAGAACATTTTCATTGCTCTGGTTCGGGTGAACTCCTGGCTGCAAATCTTGTTTTTGCTCGCGACATTGCTGGTGGAGGTGCTGGGTACGTGTACTTCGGCTGTGTCGGCCATCGTGGAGACAGCTACATCTCCCAGAGCAAGAAGCAGCCGCCACCTGCGTGGGTTACCCCCTGAATTTGGTCCCTTGACATCGACACCCAGAAAGATGGCAACTCCGATGACAAGCCAGGCGGTCCAAACCAGCGATGCCCATGGTTCTCTCTTCGCCCAGGTTTTTCATGCGCCACAGACACCAAAGCCGTTCCATGGAGATATTTTCGAGGATGTTGATGACTGGCTCGACCACTTTGATCGGGTTACCAGTATCAACGAATGGGACGATGTTCGCAAGCTGCGCCGAGTTTACTTCTACTTGGAGGATTCTGCGAAGACGTGGTACGAGAACCACGAGGGCTCCTTTCCAACCTGGCAAGAGTTTAGCCGTCAGCTCCGTGACGCCTTTCGGAACACCGAGAAGAAGGAGAGGGCTGAACAAGCCATATTCTGCAGAAACCAGCGGCCGAACGAACGAGTATCCATGTTTGTCGAGGACATGCTTCGGCTCTTCAAGCGCGCGGACCCTGCCATGCCCGAGGAAAAGAAGGTGCGGCATTTGATGCACGGAGTAAAAGAACAGCTTTTCGCTGGGCTCGTGCGCAATCCACCAACGACAGTCGCCCAGTTCATCACTGAGGCGACCACTATGGAACGTACGCTGCAGCAGCGGTCATCACAATACGAACGCGAGATCCCGGCCACCGCATGCTCTATCGGCTCTGACAGCGAGAGACAGGCCCTTGCAGACTTCATTCGAAGTATTGTTCGGGACGAACTGCGTCAGCTTCAGGCGTTGGAATCCCATCAACCTGTGTCTGCCCTCGCGGATGTAATCAGACAAGAAGTCCGGCAGGTCGTCACACCCCTGACCCCAATCACACCACCGATTGCCGAGGCGCCAGTCCTGACATACGCAGCGGCATTGCGATCCCCTGCGCCACCGGCTACAGATCCTGCTATGCGGCCCAGGTACCAGGATATGTAGTCATTCCACGCCACTGCTTCAAGCCCGTCTCCCGGCTCAAGGTTCCCGAGCACACCCACCTATTTGCAGTCTACCTCAAGACAAAGTGGTTGCAAGGCAAGCACGTGGTGCACCTCGGATAACCGTCCACTCTGCTATCACTGCGGCGAAGCGGGTCACGTATACAGGAACTGTCAATACCGGCAACTAGGTCTCCGCGGCTTCCATCCTGATGCTCGATGCCCGCGCTACGGTGAGCGCCCCCGCGAAATCGAAGCCTATCTCACGGGCCAGCGAACACATTCGACTGTTCAGCACCACCAGTCGAGATCACCGTCGCCTCGCCTGTCTACGTCATCCAGTTTGCCCTCATCGTCTTCCGCTCCTTTCAGGAGCCGGTCACCAAGTCCCCGCAGGGGAAACTAGGAACGGCGACTTCTGGGGGTGAAGTCGCAGCCCAGCGAACTGTAAAAGACCCTCATTCGACGCAACGACCCGACGAAGACCATTCCGGTTTTTCAGTGTTCTCTGACAGCAGAAAGATGATGATGATGAAAAACATTTCTTATAAAAGAGAGAGGTACGGGGCGTAGATGAAGTATATATAAACATTCTGGAAGAAATCTACAGGGGATCAACTGGTACCATAGTGCTTCATAAAGAAAGCAACAGAATACCAATCAAGAAGGGTGTAAGGCAGGGGGACACAATTTCCCCAATGCTATTTACCGCGTGCTTACAGGAGGTTTTCAGTAGCCTAGAATGGGAACAGTTAGGGATAAGAGTCAATGGAGAATACCTTAGTAACCTGCGCTTCGCCGATGACATTGCATTGCTGAGTAACTCGGGGGACGAATTGCAACTCATGATTACGGAGTTAGACAAGGAGAGCAGAAAGGTGGGTCTTAAAATTAATCTGCAGAAAACGAAAGTAATGTACAACAACCTCGGAAAGGAGCAGTGCTTCGAGATAGGTAATAGTGCACTTGAAGTTGTAAAAGACTATGTCTACTTAGGGCAGGTAATAACCGCAGAGCCTAACCACGAGATTGAAGTAACTAGAAGAATAAGAATGGGGTGGAGCACATTCGGCAAGTACTCTCAAATTATGATAGGTAGATTTTCACTATCCTTCAAGAGGAAGGTATATAACAGCTGTATCTTGCCGGTACTTAGCTTCGGAGCAGAAACCTGGAGTCTTACAAAGAGGGTTCAGCTTAAATTGAGGACGACGCAGCGAGCAATGGAAAGAAAAATGGTAGGTGTAACCTTAAGAGACAAGAAGAGAGCAGAGTGGATTAACGAACAAACGGGGGTTAGGGATATCATAGAAATCAAGAAGAATTAATGTACATGGGCCGGGCATCTAGCGCGTAGACAGGATAACCGCTGGTCATTAAGGGTAACTAACTGGATTCCCAGAGAAGGCAAGTGGGTTAGGGGGAGACAGAAGGTTAGGTGGGCAGATGAGATTAAGAAATTTGTGGGTATAAATTGGCAGCAGCAAGCACAGGACCGGGTTAACTGGCGGAACATGGGAGAGGCCTCTGTCCTGCAGTGGACGTAGTCAGGCTGATGATGATGATGATGACGGGGCCAAAGCGTGACCCCGCTACATGGTCGGCGTCCTTAGTCCGGGACACCGCATGACGAGGCCCCTACTCGCGCCCGTCTCACCAGAGCCCGTTGAGACTCTAGTGATGAGCAGTTGAGGAGGGAAGTCTCCCATGCTTCTCGGGAAGGGGTAGGGGAAGGGGTAGGTGGGGATTTTTCGGACATGCCCATACCATGTGGAAGATATCACACGTCTCCCCACAGTGTGGGCACCGCCCATTGTGTTCGCATCGAAATGTTTTAGGATTGCAGGACAGAGTAGAGTACCTGTCTGCAGGCGCCTTAGAGTTCGCTCTTCTGCCTTACTCAGCCCCTTTGCAGGAACCGGGTGAAGGTGGTGAGTGTCGCGATAATAGGTCAGAATTTCTTTGAACCGCAGCAGCGGTGTATTGGCCTCCGAGTCATAAGAGCCAAGGTGAGGAGCCCGGTGGGTAAGCGCTCGGGCGGCCGCGTCAGCGGCCTTATTACCTCGTAAGCCCTGATGGCCAGGTGCCCATACGATGCGTTTCGGGGCTGGATCAGCGAGAGCCCGTTTTAGAATTTGGCTGGCTAGGGGGGATATCTCTCCTACCAAGTAATGAGCACATGCTTTCTGGGAGTCCGTGATGATAACTTTCGAGTTGGGGTCCGCAGCAGCAAGCGCTATCGCGACTTCCTCACTGCGCTCTGGATTTTGTGCTCGGAACGAGGGCCCATTGACATGCTTTTCCCGGTGAACTACAGAGGCCGTGTGAAATCCCGTGGGCGAAGGCCCTGCTATATCTACGTAGAATACACCAGGTCGGGAGCCGTGTTGCCTCTCAAGCGTCCGAGCCCGCGCCTCTCTTCTGCTTTCGTGCGTGTGCTTATCCATGTTACTGGGGAGTGGAGCGACCGAGAGCATATGCGGCCACAGTTCCGGAATACGCTCCACCTCCTCTGCAGTGCAAGTGTGCTGTATATGTAAGCGGTTTAGCAGGCGGCGCCCGGGAGCGGTCTGCACGAGCCGCGTATATTGATTCATAAGGTGGGCCTCTCGCAACTCCTGGTAGGAGTTGAGCACACCTAACGCCCTCAGTTTGGCGTTGGAAGTGGCCACCGCGAGATCCAGAGCTCGTTTAGTAGCCTTACGAATGATGGCATCTATTCTTTCGTCTTCTTTCTTGTTAGTGCGAAGGTATGGGACGGCGTAGAGGATCCGGCTAGTCACGAAGGCATGGGCGAGCCGAAGCGCGTCCTTGCCCCGCAGACCACCCCGCTTGTTGGAAACGCGGTGGATCATGCGCCCTACCTGTTCGCCTATTCTCTTGAGTTTCGCTATTGTGGAGTCCGGTCTGAGTCTGTGGTGAATGAACAGGCCCAGAATTCGGAGCTCCTCCACCTCTCTGATGGGAACCCCAGACAGGGAGATGTGTATGGCTGACTTATCTCTTTACTTCGCTCTAACGTGCAGAAGCTCTGATTTGTTTAGAGCACATTGGAGTTCACAATCATTGGCATACGCCTCGACTATGAATGCCGCCTGCTAAAGGCGTTCCTGCATTTCACCAAGGCTCCCTTCAGTGGTACAGATTGTAATATCGTCGGCATATACTGCGTGTTGTGTGCCTTCCACCCTGGCCAATTCGCTTGGAAGGCGCATCATAGCAATGTTGAAAAGGAGCGGTGATAACACTGCTCCCTGTGGGGTACACCGTGTTCCCGTAATGTACGGGCCATATTCCTCGTCCTCGATCCGAAGAAGTGCCTGGCGTTTAGAGAGAAAATCTCTGACATATGCAAAGGCCTTAGCCCCGCAATCGGTTGAGCTCAAGTTAGCCAGGATGCTGCTGTGTTTAACATTGTCGAAAGCCCCCTTCAGATCAAGGGCGAAGATGGCTTTATCGTTGTGTTGCATAGTTATGGGCTGTATGACGGCCCTATGGAGCTGGAGAAGGACGTCCTGTGCAGACATTTGTGGGCGAAACCCAAACATGGTGTCTGCAAAGAAGCCCTTGCCCTCAAGGTATGGGGAGAGGCGATACCGTACCATCGTCTCCATAAGCTTGCCCGTGCACGAAGTCAGTGATATGGGCCTCAGATTTTCCGTATTCACGGCCTTTCCTGCTTTGGGGATAAAAGTCACAAGTGACGTTTTCCATTCGGAAGGGAGCGCACGGCCGTTCCAGATCTCGTTCATGTATTCCAATAAATGGAGGTAGGCTGTGTCAGGGAGGTTTGCCAACAGCTTTACTGTTATGCAGTCCAGCTCCGGAGCGGTACCCCTGCGCATTTTAGCTAAAGCCGCTTTAAGGTCATGCAACTCAAAACGGGCATCGAGTTGGTGGTTAGGCTTACCAGAGTACGTGTACGCCGGCCCAGGCGGGTCCTCCGTACGACAGAGATACCTAACAAACGAGAGCGCCTCCCCTCTCGTTTGAGAGGGGTCTATGAGACTGCGAAAGAGACGCCATGTCCCCTTCGAGCTTATCTGACGAGCGGCGGCGTCACAGCGGGCTCTCCAATTTGAATCTGAGAGTTGGGCAGCATACGCTGCAGCCTGTTCCGTGAGTTGGGCTATGCGGATACGTAATTTGCGATTAGTCTTCTGCTTTTTCCAACGTTTTGTTAAGCTTCGGCGCGCCTCCCACAAGTGTAGGAGGTGAGTGTCAACTGCGGGGATTTCTTCGTTGGTTTGGAGGGTAGTAGTAAGTATTTTCTGAATGTTGTTTACATGTTGAGCCCATCCTGCATAGCTTCCAGAAAATTGTACGGGAGGGATAGTCTGATTGCGAAATTGGGTCCAATCGGTCAACTTGGCTTGACCACATTTTTTATGAGCTGACTTTTCCAGGAGTGTGACCCGGAGAAGGCAGTCATCACTGCCTAGAGAATTGCCCAAGTTCTCCCAGGTAGCATCCTTAGCATTTTTTACGAGAGAGAGGTCCGGACACGTGTCACGGGTTACCGAGTTCCCCACTCGAGTGGGTACGCCGGATCCGTGAGCAGCGTGAGGCGAAGGGTGGAGATAAGCTCCGCCAGCTTACGTCCTCTGGCCTTCTCGTAGAGATAGCCCCAGTGAAGGCTGGGAGCATTGAAGTCTCCCACGATCACTAAGGGGTCCTTGTCTGCCAACTTGATCGCTCGGAGGAAGATTTCGCTAAAAGTTACGCGGGGCTTATGCGGGGGGCTGTATATATTTAGGATGTGTATTGACTGGTCGCGACGTCTGAGAGGCAGTACTCTGACCATTGTGTATTCTTGTTCAGTACTTAAGTTTAAATCGACCTGAATTGCGGTATATGCCTTGTTCACCAGGATGCATGACGAGGGCCCCCCCCTGGAAAGTGCTATAGCCAGAGAATTTAACGTCCAAACCGGGCTCCCGCAAAGCAAGCAAGGCGGGCATGTTTCCGAGGGACTGCAAGTAGAGCTGGAGGTGCGACCGTTTTTTCTAGGCTCTAAAACCCCTGCAGTTCCATTGTATAATCTCAAATTTTGTAGATATTTAGCTTGTTTATTAGATTGGCTAGCCATCTTTTAGTTTTTATTTACGGTGCAGAGGACCGGTCTGGACTTGGAGCCGGCCCCGAAAAGCCTTCTTCTGCTGCCTGACGGGAGGCCGGCTTGCGTTTAACCTGCGGGGAGTCGCTCTGAGTGGTGTTCTTAATTTGGGCGATAACCCAGGGCTGCACGGCTTTAAGGACTGAGTTAGAGACCTGCGCCACAATTTCGGGAAGTGCTTGCGTTAAGGCTGCCGTGAACATGTCCTGAAAGGACTCGCGGACTGCCGACATGATTTGAGTGGGAAGGGCTGCCACGCTCGCCTCTAATTGCTCGGTTTTATGCTCTAGGGACTCGATGCGACCGATGGATCCGGTAATGGAAGCTGGTCCAACTACCGTGTCCGCGTCCTGCCGCGAGACGCTAGTGAGGCGGGATGTGACGGAAGAGCCGTCATCCCCGTCCTCTGCCTCGGCTTCCTGCACTAGCTCGGATGACTCAACCTGCTTCGCTTCTAATTCCTGAATTTTGCGCGCAAGAATTTGGTTCTGGCGCCTGAGCTCCCCTATCTGCTGCTGCAGGGCGGTTTCGGTAGGGGAGGGAGAAGAGGAAGGTCCGGAGACTGCCGCACCCCAACAGCTCACCTGTGCTTGGACGGGTGTCAAGGGTGGGAAGTCCTTGACCAAGACAGGAGGCTCCGACGGGGTCCCAGACTTTACATTGGTGGACTGCCTGGTGTTAGTCTTCTTGGATTCTGGCTTATTCGACTTGGCGGCTGGTGCTTTCTTGAGGCCAGTCTTGGGAGTCGGAGCTTGTTTGTTTCCCCCCTTCCCCCTCGTTGTCCTCGGCTTGGATCCGCGTGGGGATCCCGACTTGACCGGCTGCCGGAACCATCCAGCACAACCGGGAGCTCCAGTCTTGTGGCCACCGCCGCAGAGGAGGCAGCTCGGAATGCACTGGTGTTCCGTGGGGCCGTCAAGAGTAGCAGCAGGTACCTGAACACCGCAGCTTGTGCAGCAGCCGGGCTGCGGGCGCGGGCAAGTATCTGATCGATGGCCCACTGTGCCACAAAGTGGGCATGCAGGCACTGTCTTTTTATACAAGCGAACAGGGAGCCGCTCGCAGTTGTATAACACCGTCTGTGGCACCTTGGTCCCCGCGAAGGTGATCACCGCAACCGGGGTGTCCCCAAGCTTGCGCACAGACACTATATTTGGCTCAGCACTGAGCTTGCTTTTCACAGTTTCGGACGTTTCGTCTTGAGAGACATGCACGACGCCCCGACAGAACTCACCGGAGAGTTCGGAATGTCCCCGGAATATTAGCTGGCGGCCCCCGACTGGCAGCTTAATGTCCCGGAGGAGTCTCTCGGCGGCGTCCACTGGTTTGAGCGTGCACACAAGTACATTTTGATCCCAGAGGGGCCACACCGCAAGTCCCACACTTGCGTCGGCTCCGAGGATGCTGCGGCCTGCAGCGCCGGCTTGTCCAGGACAAAACGTGGCTTTGAGGTCGAGCGTCTCACGCGGTTTCAGCACCACTATGATGTCTTCTTCGATGCGCGGCGTGTTCTTCGGCCGCCACTGGAGTTGCTTGGCGCGCTGCGAGGCGACGCTCGGCGCGTTCTTGCCCTGTGCTTGCTGAGGGCGAGACGCTGCTTGTTGTTTGGCTGCAGGAGCCTTGGCGTCTCTCGACGCCACTGCTGTGTTCTTCCTTCCACGCCAGACGCGGAGCATATCCTTGAGGTACTCTTCCTCGGTTGGTAGAGGTGTCTCGGTTTGAGCGGTATCCATCTGTATTATCTGTAGGGACTCCGGATCGTAGCCGGTGACTTGATTTGGAGTCGCCATTACCGGGGAAACCCCGGGCAGGGCCAGCGCGGCCCTTACTGCGGTTAGGCTTAACTCCGCGGTGGTTTGGCGAAAGCTTCGAGTGACCAAAAAAGGGTCAAAAGACGGCCCACCTTGACAAGACGTGATGTCTTCGGTTGCGGCTGACGTTCTTGGAGACGGTGGTAGAAGGCTTGCAGGAGAACGACTTGATGCGACGCAAATAATTGCGATATTTCACAGAGCCGACGTGGTATGCGACCGCTCCCGTCGATCGACGCCAGCGCCCCCCAGCAGAAAGATCGTTTCTGCCGAAATCGCCGCCTTCGTCGACAATCATGCTGTCAAAGCCCTCGTCGACACAGGTGCCGACAATTCCGTAATGAGCACCGCACTGGCATCCGAACTGAGGAAGGTTACCACACCATGGCAAGGACCCCAGTTGCGAACGGCAGGGGGCCATCTGGTGATGCCTACCGGTATGTGCACGCCACGCATTTGTATACGTACGTCGACATTTGCGGGCTCTTTCTTCGTATTGCGCGTGTGCTCTCGGCCAGTCATTCTAGGAATGGACTTCCTTTGTGAATACGGCACCGTCATCGACCTCCGTGAAATACTTGTGTCGTTCGAGGATCCTTTTTGTGCTGCAACTGACAGTACACAATTCCAGAAAAGAGCGCTTCGTGTTACCGACGATTCTCTGACTCTCCCACCTCGAAGCAGCCTCTTCGTCGAAGTAGAATTGGGACAGGACATGCCTGACTCGGTAATTGCAGAGTCCAATTTGTCTCTCCTTATTTCACGACGAATCTGTGTTGCCCGAGGAATCATTCAGCCTAGCAATAGGCATGTTCACCTGCTGGTCACGAACTTTAGTGACGAATATCGCCACCTAACGAGACACACTGCCATTGCATATTGTGAAGAACTTGCCGATGCCGATGGTTCGCCCACGTTAGCTTTATTTTCATCGAATGGCCACCATGACGAGGCCTTCGCGAGCACTCTTGACGTAAACGAGAGACTACCTTCGTCTCGACAAGAAAGCCTTTTGCGTTTACTCGGCTCATTTCAAGACTGCTTTGCCACTACGTCAAAGGTCAAACAGACACCACTTGCTCAGCACCGTATCATCACGGAACCCACCGAGAGACCCATCCGACAACACGCCTATCGGGTGTCGCAAAAGAGCAAGACGCTATGCGTGACCGAACTAAGCAGATGCTTCAGGACTACGTCATCCAGCCATCAACCAGTCCCTGGGCTTCACCAGTTGGACTAGTAAAGAAGAAGGACGGTACGTTGCGTTTTTGCGTTGATTACCGTAAACTGAACAAGGTCACCAAAAAGGACGTTTGTCCTTTACCCAGGATAGATGACTCGTGGGACCGTATACGCAATGCTAAATATTTTTCTTCCATGGATTTACATAGCGGCAACTGGCAAATCGCAGTGGATGAGTGCGACCGCGAAAAGACGGCGTTTATTACTCCCGACGGCCTGTACGAGTTTAATGTGTTGCCTTTTGGTCTATGCTCAGCGCCAGCTACTTTCCAAAGAATGATGGATACAGTTCTCACAGGGCTCAAATGGCAATCGTGTCTTGTTTACCTTGATGGCGTCGTGGTCTTTGCAGACACGTTTGAACAACACGTCCAACGCCTTCATGCAGTACTTCAGGCAATCAGAACAGCGGGGCTTTCTCTCAAACCCGAGAAATTTCATTTTGGATATGAAGAACTGAAGTTCCTTGGTCACGTTGTGAGCCATGCCGGCATCTGCCCAGATTCGGAGAAAACCCGTGCTGTTGCCGCCTTTCCCGTGCCCACAAATAAGCGCGACCTACGCCGATTTCTGGGGCTCTGTGCGTATTACAGGTGCTTTGTCAAAAAACTTTTCGAAGATTGCTGAACCCCTCAACAAGCTTACAAAAGACGGTGCCTCGTTTGTTTGGGGTCCCCATCAGTGTCATGCGTTCGACACCCTGTGAAACCTTCTCCAGGCTCCGCCTGTACTGGGTCATCTTGACGAAAGCGCTGACACGGAATTACACACTGACGCCAGCAACGTTGGACTAGGAGTGGTATTAGTTCAGTGGCATAATGGCGTAGAGCGCGTGATCGCTTTAGCGAGCAGAACGTTATCCCCAGCGGAGAAAAACTATTCTGCAACCGAGAAGGAATGCCTCGCTGTTGTCTGGGCCATAACAAAGATCCGCTCATACTTGAATGGCCGCCCATTCAGGGTAGTTAGCGACCACCATTCCCTTTGTTGACTCGCAAATCTCAAAGATCCCTCAGGTCGTCTAGCACGATGGAGCCTTCGGCTACAAGATTTCGATGTCACCATCGTCCACAAATCTGGGCGGAAACACACAGACGCCGACTGTCTCACACGTGCACCGGTTGAAAATGCCAACACTGACCTTGAAGACGACGACACTTTTCTTTCTGCCGTATCAGCAACCCGCTTGGCTGAGCAACAGCGTCACGACTCGGAGCTCATTCCGCTCATTGACTACCTGGAAGGACGCAATTCCCACCCTCCTCGAAGCTTTGCACGCTCGCTATCCTCCTTTTGTTTCCGCGATGGAGTGCTTTACAAAAAGGAATTTCATCCTACACAAACTATGTATCTGCTTGTTGCGCCAACTACGCTTCGTGGTAACATTTTACGTGCGTGTCATGATGAGCCATCGTCCGGACACCTCGACTATACGCGCACGCTGCAACGGATTCAACGCTCCTACTACTGGCCACGTCTCGCAAAGACTCTGAAGACTACGTTCGCACATGTCGCGACTGTCAGCGACGTAAGGTTCCACCTTTACGACCAGCGGGACTACTGCAACCAATAGGCCCACCAAAGGCGCCCTTTCATCAGATTGGCATGGACTTGCTGGGGTCATTCCCCACGTCTTCGTCTGGAAACCGGTGGATTGTGGTCGCTACCGACTACTTCACACGCTACTGTGAAACGAAGGGGCTTCCAAAAGAAACCGCAGCAGATGTCGCCCAATTTTTCGTGAACAGCATCGTCTTACGTCACGGTGCTCCAGCGGTTGTCATAACTGATCGTGTGACAGCTTTCACCACAGAGACGCTGCAGAAAGTCTTGCGATTAAGTGGCACGGAACATCGTAAAACAACGCCTTACCACCCGCAAGCAAACGGGCTGACTGAACGACTCAATAAGACAATTGCAGAAATGCTGTCAATGTATGTGGACATCAATCACAAGAACTGGGACGCCATACTTTCCTACATAACTTTTGCGTATAATACTGCTGTTCAAGAAAGTACCGGTTTCACACCTTTTCGCTTAGTCCACGGTCGCGAGGTCACGACGATGCTCGACGCCATGCTCCTGCCCGAAAACTTAGGAATATACCGCACCGATTCCGCCAAATTCGCGCAGTGTGCAAAAGAGGCCCGTCAAATTGCTCGTCACCGTATTCAACATCACCAAACCGCAGACGCACGCCGCTACAATCTTCGTCACCGTGAAGTTATTTTCAAGCCCGGTGATGAAGTCTGGGCGTGGACCCCTATCCGACAACGTGGCCGTTCAAAAAAGCTTCTTCGCCGCTACTTCGGCCCTTACAAGGTCGTACGACGTCTCAGCGACGTCACATGCGAGGTTCTCCCAGAAGGCACTTCGAGACGTTCCCGTTTCACCCCGCGAACAGAAGTCGTTCACGTTTCACGGCTGAAACCATACTTTTCGCGCTGTGAATCGCCAGTGAGTGACTGACTTCATTCGTCTCTCCCTTACATTCTTTCCTATTTTCTTATTTCTCATTGAACCCTTGGCTCCACAACCAACTACGTTATTCCGCCTTACGCCATTCATTTTGCTTGCATGGTAATTTTCATCTCATTTTCTTTTTTTTGCCTTCATGTACAGCATCGAGACGATGCTTCTTGGGAGAGGGGGTAATGCCACCATTGATGAAGAAGCCGCTGTGGCTCATACCCGTTTCGGACTACGAAGAAGAGAACATTTTCATTGCTCTGATTCGGGTTCGGGTGAACTCCTGGTTATATATATATATATATATATATATATATATATATATATATATATATATATATATATATATATATATATATATATATATATATATATATACCTTTACTTAATTTACTGTCCTTGAAATATGTGCTGCTGCTCTTCCACTGAATTTGGATACCTGTGCATACCTCAATGATTTTCCTGTTTTGTAGCTTCTCAATAAGAGGCATGTGGAGCAGAATGCCTGTGATGAAGTGCTTTGTTAAATATTTTTTCATGTGTGTGATCTTCATTTCAAACCGGAATACTTGAGAACAACTGCCTAGTACAACGATCCACGAACATTCCCAAGAGAACAAACGCACTCATTCAGCAGAGAAAGACCCGCCGCGGTGGTCTATTGGCTAAGGTGCTCGACTGCTGACCCGCAGGTCACGGGTTCAAATCCCGGCTGTGGCGGCTGCATTTCCGATTGAGGCGGAAATGTTGTAGGCCCGTGTGCTCAGATTTGGGTGCACGTTAAAGAACCCCAGGTGGTCGAAATTTCCGGAGCCCTCCACTACTGGCGTCTCTCATAATCATATGGTGGTTTTGAGACGTTAAACCCCATATATCAATCAATTCAGCAGAGAAAACTACAGAAGCTAAGCAAATAAAAGGAACACTTTGTGTGTAGTATTTTCTGAACTGTGTGTGTTAATAAAAATTATAGAATAAGATTCACCTTATTCATTTCGCGTCTTTGTTGGGTCACCAAACTTTACTCTTAGAGATCGGTTGCGTATTCGATAGCACACAATATTTCCTTACGTCTGGATGGAATAACTAATTCTTACAAATAAATCGCCAATGAACACAATACAATCGTTAAACCAGTGCCAGTCCAGACACAAAAGGTTGAATGGAGCTGTTGTATACATGTACAACTCGCCGCGAATGTTTTATCTTTTCACGGAAGACGATGGTGGCAGTAGCTTCACGGCCTCTTGTGCGCGCTTGCTCAGTCAAGGCGCGTGACGTCACAGCGGCAGTGAGCAGGCCTGACATCTAGGTGACATTGCTCAAGCGGAGCGGCGATAGCGGCCAGTCTTAGCCGTGGAAACAGGAACGAAGATAACGATTACCAATTTATTTTGCCGCGACTGCCAAAAGGACGACTTGTTATCAACACAGTGTTTTTAAACGGTAATCTGCAGTACGGTCCACTGCAGCACGCGAGTGCGTGGCCGACAGTCCGCTGAGCGCCAACTACTGGCGAGATTTGGAACATGCGGTGCATGCCCATCTGCATGCTACTTAGCTGGCTGCTCGTACACTCGGAATGATATAGCGAGGCACGAACCTTCGCTCGTTTCACTTTCGCACTGTAAATCAACTTACGCAAGCTAGGCCTTCTACTTCTTTATTAAGCCGATATTTCATGGTCGCAAGGGCGAGGTTGGAATGTTCACTGCATCCGACTTCCACAATAGCTTATTTGTTATCGAAAGTGGCCAGTTGCAGCAAGCAGTATTTAAAAAAAATTGGCAGATCTCACTTACAGTGGGAATCGATAATACGCGAAGCACGAACGATGAAGGTTGACATGTAACTTGAATATTGACACAACGTAACGAGGCGGAGGAAAATTATGCCGTACGTGGCTTCCATGTCATGATTATCATATTTGGACGTGTCATTTATTTTCGTCATTTACTCATGTCACGTGATACTAAATTTGGTATGTGTGGAGTTAGCGAAACGGCCGCGAGCGCGCTATGAGCGTAGCGTGTATAGTCGACTTTTACATGACACGCATGTCATGATTATCCTGTTTAGACGTGCCATTTACCTTTGTCATCTATACAAGCCACGTGATACCGAATTTGCTTGAGCTAGTAAAACCGCCGCGAGCGCGTTATGAGCGTTTGAGGGCATGCACCGTATGTTCCACAAGACACGCATATCATGATTATCACGTTTGGACCTGTCATTTACAATCGTCGTTCATTCACGTCACGTAATACCAAATTTCGTTTATGAGAAACTAGTGAGACGGCCGTGAGCACGTTATGAGCGTAGCATTTACGCATGTTTTACATGACACGCACATCATCATGTTTGGATGACTCATTTACCTTCGTCATCCATTCACGTCCCGTAATACCAAACTTGGTACATGTGGATCTAGCGAAACGGCCGCGAGCGCATCAGGAGCGTGGCATGTAGTCATGTTGTTACATAACACGGACCTGACGATTATCATTTTACACCAGCCCCATAGCTTTGTCATTCATTGACGTCCCGTAATAAGAAATTTGGTATAAGCGAAGCTAGCGAAACGGCCGCGAACGGATCATAAGCGTGGCATGTAGCCATGTTACATGGCACGCACCTGATAATTATCATGTTTGCACCAGTCACATACTTTCGCCATCCATTCACATCCCGTAATACGAAATTTGGTATAAGCGAAGCTAGCGAAACTGCCGCGAGCGCATCATGAGCGTAGATGTATACTCATGTTATTACATGACACGCATGTAGTGATTTTCTTGTTAGGGTATGTCGCGTGTGTTCACCATGCAGTCAAAACTGGTATAGTATATCATACCAGTTTTGCAACATATCATGTGAACGAAATCACCGCAAGAGCATTAAGACCACGAAATGTAAATCATGACACATGTGTCATGATTTTCATGTTATGACTAGTCACTTATTCTCGCGCGGACTTCGAGACGGGCGTGCGCGCCTGTCTCAGGTCCACGCGTTTTGTTTTCCAAGATAACTACCAGATAGCGCTCATGTCTCAAGTGTGACGTCACTTGGTGCGCTCGTTCGCCTCCGCTGCACGCTCGAGGTGCTAGCCCAGAACACCTATACACTACCATTTGTACTAGGGAGCCTTCATGTGCGCGCGCCTCCGTGTATTAGGGTTGTGACAACTTCGATCATGGTTGCTTACAACTGGCTAAAGCGGCCGCCATACTTGACGAGTTGCCATGTTGGTTCTGAGCGGTCACTGATTTACATTGAAGGCAGCATGGGTTTCAACGAAAAGGGGGTAGCTTTTTTATATAGCAAGTTCTGAAGCTGAAGGGTTGTTTTCTGAAGTTAGCCGCGGTTTTGTAGAACAGGAAAGACATGTTCGTGACTCGAGTTTGTATAAAATACTGCTAAAACAGTTCGTTTCTCCCACCTGGTAGACCCACCACATTGGTGGAGTATATTTAGGGAGTCTATATTTGCGAGGGCGAGAACCATGATGTCTCTGTGAACGGCCTTCAATGTCTGCGCGGCATTCCTGAAGCAAATTCACCTTAGCACTGCAGGCACCTCAAAGGCCTTCAAGCGCAAGGCTCGAAACCGAGCTGTTTATATGATGGTACCCACCACGCCAGTGAAAGGAGATCAAATAGCAGGGTAGCTCACGATGTTCTCTGTAAACCGCATATCTCCACTAGCCTGTTTCTCATACCATATATATTGCTTTTCTCCGTAATATAATTTCCTGCAGCAAGTTTACTTGTAACGAACGAGTCTGTACAATGGACTGCTTAAAAACCTTACAAGCTGTACGCATTGCCAGAAATTAGTAGGGCACTCAATCATATTAAACCAACCCTCTCTCTTCCCCCAAAAGGCAGTATATCAGGCTAGAAGAAAACTAAAGGGGAGCAACACGGGACAAACCAAATTTTTTCTGGTCAGAATTTATTGCAGACAGCATCCAAACGGCATCTGGCTTTGATTTCTTAAACCGTCATGCCTCCTTTGCTGTAAAATTGTGTCCTCGCAGCGGGCCTTCAATAAAGCAATAAGAGGAAAAGTCATACACAGCACCAACCACATATACGGAGTCCATACGCATTTTCTCTACAAGCACTAAATAAAAACTGAGTTTACGATATCAAATCATCTGTGTGGGTGGTTATCAAACAAAAAGGCGACAAAGATAACGATGCAGCACATAGGGCATATTTGAGTTATGGGCCCACAACCGACTTGCTTAGTGCACATATACTGCACCATTCAGGACCGACAGACAGACAGAAGGACGGACGGACACGAACAGTAAATCTGTCGCATTCTATGTTATTAAAGACATGACATGACAAACAACTTTATTTGGTCCTGAGAGGCAAGGCAGCGGGCCAACTATGTAGGTCCCCACCCAGCCGTTGGCTAGTCCCATGTCGGAACAGAGAGGCCATGCCTCTCCGCTCGTTCACGGGCCCTCTGGACAGCCTGAAGCTGGACGTCTTCTCTGGGGTCTGTGATTGCCGTCGTCCAGTCTTCTTCTGTTTTAAAATCCTGTAACGCAGGGCACTGCCAGAGCATGTGACTCAAAGAGCAAAATTCACCACAATCTGGGCAAAGTGGATCAATATCCGGATGAAGCACGCTCAGAAAGCCCCTAGAGGGGTAAGACCCCGTCTGGAGCATGCGGAGCGTGCTTGCTTGTGATCTGTGGAGCTTATGATGGGGAAAGGGGAAAGTCTGTCGCTCTCCTCTGTAATGAGATGTTATCTCATGAACAGTAACGAGAGGATCACTGTGGACGAGCTCTCCCGAACTAACCCGAGAGACCACCCCGTCGCGGCTTGTGAAACCTCGCGCACAGTCGTGGGCTATCTCGTTTGGGTTCAGGTGACCCGGCAGTACGTCTTGTCCCATGTAAGCGGGAAACCAGACTATGTGAGGAATAACGTCTGAGGGGGGTTCGCTGTGGAGAATTCTGGCTGCCTCTGTGGCTATCAATCCCGATGCGAACGCCCTAACGGCCGCTCGGGAATCGGTGTACACCGTGGTGCGTTTTGTGTCCAGTAATGCCAGCGCTACAGCAGCCTGTTCTGCTACATCGACCAAGGAGGTCTTCACTGAAGCTGCCGAGACAAGTTCTCCCCTGTCATTGACGACTGCCACGGAAAACTTGCTGCCGCCGGCGTGGCGCGCCGCGTCCACAAATGTCTCTGTTCCGGAGAGGTTCTTTATGAAAGCCCTAGCCCTCGCCAACCTACGACCTTTATTGTGTTGGGGATGGATGTTTCGTGGAAGAGGGTCAACAATAAAGGAATTCCTTGTTTGATAATCAAGCTGCGTAGTTTCTCCCTGATTAAAGATGGGACGGAGGCCTGCCGCATCGAGCAGTTTTCTTCCTGTTTTGAAACCCGATAACCGAATTATTTGGGCTGACCTTTGCGCTTCAATTAATTCCGAAGTGGTGTTGTGCACTCCCAACTTCATGAGTTTTTCTGTGCTAGTTGTGATTGGGACGCCGAGCACCTTTTTGACACTTTTGCGCATGAGCGTGTCCAATTTATCCTATTCCGTTTTGGTCCAATTGAGAGCCGCCACTATGTATATGATATGGCTCATGAGGAAAGCGTGGTGGGCCCTAAGGAGGATATCCTCGCCTATGCCGCCCTTTTGTTGGACACCCGCATAATTAATCTCAGAATGTTCTCTGTTTTTGTGGTGAGATGGGCTATAGTCTATGCGTTGCATCCCTTAGAGTTTAATAAAAGCCCCAGAATTTTCATAGAATTGACTCTAGGAATTGTGCGACCATCCTTGGTGCAAACGCTAATGGGCACCTGATCGAGAGGGGTGAGTCCCCTAACACCTCGTCTAGCCTGTCTGTACAGCAGGAGTTCCGACTTTTCTGGCGAAAGCGCCAGTCCCGTACCTTCCAGGAAAGACTCTGTAACGTCCAGAGCCTCCTGTAGAGCTTGTTCAACCGCCGCCTCCGATCCTCCGGGACACCAGATTGTAATGTCGTCAGCATATAAAGCGTGTCCGACATTAGGAACTTTAGAAAGGCTTGCCGACAGCTTGCGCATGGCTATGTTGAATAGAAGGGGGGAGATAACTGCCCCTTGGGGAGTACCCCTTCGTCCGAGTTTGAAAGGCTCCGAGACTGATTGTCCCAATTTTATTGCCGCCGTCCGACTCTCGAGGAAAGATTCAACGAAGGAGAAGAATTTAACTCCCAGGTTCAAAGCCGATATCTCCTTAAGAATATAGTCGTGTTTGACAGTATCGAATGCTTTAGTGAGGTCCAGTGCGAGGACACTTTTACATCTTTGCTTGGAAAGTCAATTATGTGTGTTTTGAGGAGGAGCATGACATCTTGCGTGGAAAGTGAGGGCCTGAAACCTACCATATTATATGGAAATAGGTCATTCCTCTCGATGTAGCGCGATATCCTGTTGTGTACTGCATGTTCTGCTACTTTGCTAAGGCAAGAAGTAAGGGAGATCGGGCGGAGGTGATCTAAGCTGGGTGATTTACCTGGCTTGGGGATTAAGACCACTGTGGCCCTCTTCCAAGTTTCTGGTACGACGCCCTCCTCCCATACCCTGTTTATCTCCTTCACTAAGGCCTGAATGGCTTTATCATCCAAATTTCTTAAGAGCCGATTCGTAACTCCATCGGGACCTGGGGCAGACCTTCCGTTTAGGCTATGGAGCACTTCCCTGATCTCAGCTTCCGAGAAGGGAGCGTCCAACTCTGGGGAAGGCACACCCTCATACCGGTGGGGGACAGAAGTTGAGCTCTGGCTAAGCGGGAGGTACTTGTTGGCAAGTATCTGAAATTGGGAAGCTTCTGAGATGCCTGCCATTTTCTCCTTATTAATAAGTCGGTCTATGGCTAGTTTCTGATTGCCTTTGGATTGTCCATCATCTAGGAGGTGTTTGAAGAGGGTCCATTTGCCTCCTTTGCGCATTTTCCCGTCCGCAGCCGAGCAGGCGTCCCTCCATTGTTGTTTATGGAGTTCGGAGCAGTGCTCCTCAATATGCCGATTGAGCTCCGCAATCTTTTTCCGTAGCCTGCGATTTAGCCTTTGTTTTTTCCATCTCGCGATGAGAAAGCGTTTGGCGTCCAGGAGGTGCGCTAACCTTGCATCCATCCCCGGAGCATCAAATTCTGTTACTATTTCTTTGGTGGCCTTCTCGACATCCTTCTGGATTTGTACAAGAAGTTTACTGAAGGTGTCATGTACTGACTCATCTTCACCTCTGATTTGCCTAAAAAGGTCCCAGTCTGTATATTTATAGGTTCTTGGGGGTGGTGCTCTTATTTCCATCCGGAGTTCTATGATGCTGTGGTCGCTTCCCAAGTTCTCCTGTAAGTTGGACCACTCGACCACCGCATTTCTAGTGAAGCTGAGATCAGGCATCGTGTCTCTGGCGACCGAGTTTCCAAGCCTCGTAGAAAAACGCGGGTCGGAGATAAGCGTTAGGTTTAAGTCTATACTGGCTGCAACTAGATTGGCCCCTTTCTTTGTCCTCGTAACATAGCCCCAAGACGGATGGGGAGCGTTGAAATCCCCAGCTACTACTAAAGGGTGCGATCTGGCGGCAGTTGCGGCCCTATGAAGGAGTGAGCGGATATTATGTTTATAAGCCGAAGGAGGGCTATACAGGTTAAAAACGAATATGTTGCTTCGGATTTTGCCGTTGGGAATGATTTCAATTAATTGTGCCTCGAGACCGGATCTCTTATCCGAGTCGCAAATTTTGACTTCGTGCTGCTCAAAGGAGGTATCTTTCCTGACCAACGTGGCGATACCTCTGCCATTTGCGCCTTTTTGGCTAATCGAACGGTAGCCCGAGAGAACTACCTTCTCGCTAAGGGTTTCCTGCAAGAGCAGGACGTGCGGCATTGACGCCTGTGCTTTGATGAGCTGCAGTAGAGCAGCTTTACGCCTTAAGAAACTTGCGCAATTCCACTGCCAGATAATTATGTTTCCGGTTTGGCCCGCCATTTTGAATATTATTGAAGGAACATAGCCTGCGGCGAACTCGTAGCGTCCGAATCTTGCTGCACTATCTTGGCTTTTGCAATCGTACCAGTGTTGGTCGTCTTGAGTTTGCTAGAGTCAATCATTTTCATTTTAGATTCGAGGATTCCTACTCGACGTGTCAGGTGGGAGACGCTCCCGTCCATACGTTCGATTGTGCTAGATTGAATGGCTAAGGCCTCTCTCACCTGCTTGAGCGATTCCTCAATCGCCGTTAAAGACGCGAGCACATTTTTTTCAGGGACCTGAGCGGGGGACTCGTCACTTTGCATTGCCACGCTTTCCGCGATCGCGGGGGGCGAAACGGCCTTGCGCTTATTCGACCCTCCTGCTTGAACCGGTATGGGTGTGGCTACTTCACGGGGTTCACGCGAGTTGCGGAAGAGCTCGAACTCGGCCCTCAGCGTTCGTAGTGCTTCTTTAAGTTCTGCATTTTCTTTTTTAAGCATTAAAATCTCTGATCGTTCTCTTTTTTGCTCTGGTAAAATGCCCTGCGTTACCTCTTGGCCGCTTGGGATGTTCATCCTGGCCTTGTCCGCCCAAGACATTTGCTTCTGAACGCGGCCCTTGGAACCCGATCGTCCTCTCGAACGGGAGCGACTGCTGCCCTTGTCACGCCCTCTGGAGCGAGAGCGCGATTTGCAGCCGGAGCGTCCTCTGGAGCGGGAGCGTCCTCTAGATGCCGATCTGCTGCGATGAGCACTGGAGAATGATTTTTCTTCCGCCAGTCCTTCTTCGCCTCCAGCTGTGTCGGAGCCACGCCGCGCGCGCCTACGGCGGCGCCGCCGTCTTTGGCGCACGATGTAGGGCACCTGGAAGCGCTTTCTGCACTTGCGGTCCGCCGTTGGGTGCGCGCCGCCACAGATGGCACACGTGGGATCACACTGATGATCCGGTGATGGTGACTGCATGCCGCATCCGCGGCATTTCTTCTGTTCATCGCCCTTGGGGCAAACATCGGACCTGTGGCCCAAATCACCACATGCATAGCACACGTCCACTTGCCTGCGATACAAGGAACAAGGGTATCGAACACCATCACACACGACGTGCTGGGGGACCTTTTGTCCGTCAAACAACACAATCACTGTTGGAGTCTTCTTGATTCTTCGAACCCCCAGAGCGTCAGGGTTCCTCCGGTTGACGATCATCTCCGTCAGTTCTGCGTCACTGAGATCCACATTGATTCCACGGATCACTCCTTTACATGTGTCGTCAGACGCAGCCACGTAAGCCGCCAAGCCTATGACAGTCGAGCCCATACTTATCTCTTGGACCCTGGCGTAAGCGCGCGCATTCGCCTTGAACGGCGTGGCAACGACGAAAATGTTCTGGAAGGGGTTCGTGCACAGCGTGTCGTCGAACACCTGCTCTGCTGTTAGGGAAGCCGCCTTTGCGAGCGAGCGCTTGAAGATAAGAAGGTCTGTCTTCTTGACATCCATCCCTCCACGTGGCCGTAAAATGGTCTTAAAGTGATCCCTGGGAAAGTTTGGGATCCTGGAAGCTTTCACAACACGCCTCAACACGTTCTGTGAGGCGGCAGTGTGGGAGCCGCCTTTACCGCTTCCTGTCGCTGACGTGGGCGCATTACCAGCGTTACAATCCGCCCGCTCGGCAAGTTTCTTCTTCTTGCTGGCTACTTCAATCCATCCCGAGCACTCCGCTTCTTCCGGATTGATGTCCATGCCTTCTACAACCGACACATTGGGGTTGGAGGCCATTCTTCAGCTCGACGACGCGTTAGGCGTCGTCGCGACGCTGTTGCAGCGCCCGAGAAACGCGTCGACGCGCGAGGCGTCTGCGTGGCGTGGGTAAAAGTCCTGGGGATGTCCAAAAATTTCACCCACCGGTAAGATGTTGGTATCTGCTGGTTCACTACAACAAACGGCGTCGAATGATGCACAGTTCTTGCTAGTTGAGGCAAAAAATCCGTGCCAGAACGCTTGAACAAACGGGAGCCGACGTGTTCGCACATCCGCACTGGACCTTGACAATCTCGAGGAACCCTGTTATTAAAGAGAAATCCTTTTTGCAATATGTTGAGCGAATTTCGGTGTGTTTGCGCGTTTCATTGAAGGGAAGAACGAATACCCCATGGCAAGCCGCACAAAACCTAATTGTGTTGCAACTGTGCAAGACTACAAGAGTCTACTGGAAACGCGCTCGTCGGCTCGTCTGTCTACCTATCCAAATGCTCTACCTCAGCGACTGAGGTGAAATTGCAGGAACGCGAACATGTGCCAGCAAAGGAAGACACGAACGCGAGCGTCTGTACGTGGTTTACGGTCTGGCGATTTCCGCGATGCATGCGGCGACGGCTTCGGACAACGATAAAGCGCAGGTGGTGAATGCATGCAGGACCCCACATTCGACTAGTCATATCATTCGATTGGTGAACTGGGCTTCGACTACGAGGATAAACAACATGCATACTCAACCAGCTTTCACTCGCATAGCCCAGCGTAGCCGAACGAAGCCTGATTCATTTCATGCGCACGTTGTCGTGTTTACTTTGCTCAAACTACTTTTCGTCGCATGGCTAAGTCAGCCATTTCACGAAATGTACGGCGATATACTCAACCCATTCGCAATACAAAGGGTACTCACCTCACAAACACGGGGAGAAGAAGTCGGCTCGAAGCAGTCTCTCTTCCCTTGTTTTCACCAGCGTGTCCGTTGGAGCAAGTCAGGAAGCGGGAAAGTCTCCGGATGGTTTCGCCTTGCGGCACGTATAGCACCCTGGCATTTACACTTCAAAGTTCTTGTAGGTGCGTTTAGCGCGAGGATGGTGTCGTAGCGGAAGTTACGTTCACGGTAGAGTCAAACGCAGCTCATACCGAAGTTTGCACAACCGTGCCAATATGCAGCTTGTGGAAGCGCGGCACAGCAGGAACGTCTGGCCGCAAGAACCGACATGGCGCTTGTTGCCACGGAAACCGGGACTGGCAACGTTGGGTTTTAGCAGGCGGTGGCAAGTGGTGGGTCAAAGGCTTAACCGCTCTAAAACACGGAGATGCGTGCACATGAAGGCTCCCTACGAGGTACTCCAACGCAGCGCCTCCAGAATGTCATTCACCGAATTTCTTGCGCAGAACATCAAATAAACGCCTTGTTCAATCTCTCCAGACGCGAGACGACATTTGTAGATTAACATGCAAATACGGGGCCAATCTTTTTTTTCTGTGTGTATGTCTCGTCGCTTTCTGTACACGTGGCATGCTTCTACGGTCTTTTGAAGACCATTCCAGGCCTACAGTCACGAAGATAATCACTCACTCACGACGTAGGAAACTATTCGATCCTTGACATCGTGAGCATGATCTAAGCATTGACCACGTTTGGACGCACCGTGAGCATGTGTACGTCACCCGAGGTTAATTCTACTGTCGCTGCGATACCGGGCGACATAGCTCAGACCCTCCGGACATCATAACGACATGTTTTGTGGCCGGGTGCACCAGCTGGTAGAGGAAAAGCCCCTAAAAACGCCACTTCTCACCGCCGTCCGACCCGCGCTGTTACAACAGAAGTAGAAAAGATCCATGGGAAAGTTTGGGAAAGGCGCGCAAGGTGGACGATGTTTACTAAGAAAGCGACGACATCCTGAAGACAATAGACATATCATAAATGGAGAGGTCAAAACCGACCACGGTGCCCGAACGTCGAGGAGTGATGGAGTTTCTTGAATATTTGTGAACCTCTCACTGTACCGGTCGTGAAGCCGCAAAATAAAGGGTACCTGGGGGGGGCGCAGCGCATACCAATTGCTTCTGCCTGGCGATCTGCCACAATAATCCCGGTAATTCACAGGTATCCACTCCTTCGGACGACTCAGACTTTTCTGAGCGATCAAAAAAAAAGTGTGCTTCAACTTCCGTGTAACTAGAGTTCGTCGTACCATGAGGAGGCGGAAAAACTGCCGGTAATAACCTTCTATAACGCAGAATTCACAGAATACATCTACTGGAACAGTGAAAGGAGAAAGTACACCGCTAAGAAATATTCATTACAAGGACTGTGTCAGAAATACTGGTTCTAAGAGAACTATCTATGTGTTTCTTGTGTCATTTTAGCGTTAACGCTGAAAAAAAAACAGAATGAGAAAAACAACCAAGAAAAATGTGTAGATTGCAACCGGCGAATTGAGGAAACGCTTGATCTGTGCCACTGCCGCTCACGAACGAAAAAAACTTGAGATACACCTGCTAAATGAAAAAAAAAGACTGAGTCCCCAGCAACTCTCACGGATCTGATTGAAGATTTACCTGAAGTGCAGAAAGTGTTCATACATAGTACATCCATCATGCAACAAGCAAACTGATCGAATGGGTATAGGTACACAACAGATTCTCTTATGCTTTGTTTGCCGCTCACAAGCCCGAACTGTTAACGAGGATTCAGCTATGCGCTTGTTTGAAATTCAAATGCTCGTCACTGGTGTGTGGCAGAGACAAGTGTTTTTTTGTCAATACACTGATGTTTTCCTATCTTCACAACATATTCATTTTTGTAGCCCCGCCGCGGTGGTCTAGTGGCTAAGGCACTCGTCTGCTGATACGCAGGTCGCGGGTTCAAATCCCGGCTGCGGCGGCTGCGTTTCCGATGGAGGCAGAAATGATGTAGGCCCGTGTACTCAGATTTGGGTGCACGTTAAAGAACCCCGGGTGGTCGAAATTTCCGGAGCCCTCCACTACGGCGTCTCTCATAATCATATGGTGGTTTTGGGACGTTAAACCCCATATATCAATCAATTATTCATTTTTGTAATGATCTGACATATTATCCAATCAGACACCCATGTCTCTGAATACTTCAAAAGAAGAAAGTGCACTTGTTTATATACCAGCTGAACAGCGAACTAGTGTCGTTTCAGTGGGATTTTAAATGCGGTCGATACCTCACAGCAATGGCTCGGTTTCAACTTCCTTTAGGGTACGGCCCGCTGAGGTGCTTATTGATGCGCAAGTTAATGTGCACAGCGTCGACGATCCCTTTGCTGAGACCCGCAAAAATAGCTTCTAAATAAATAAGCTGGAGCCAGATGAGTCACAGCTTTCACTGAGGCTTCGGTGAGACGTTCCTAATACAACCGAGCACTGAATTTTGTTTCTACTACACCTGGAAGAACAAGAAGTTGCAGGGCGACAAAACGGCTGTTTAATCGACAAATGCTCGCCTAGCATCACGATTACGCTGAGCTAATATTTTTACCAAGGACCCGGAAAGATACCGCGCACGCATCTAGGCTCTACGTTGTACTCCTCGTGCCTGAACAAAATCGCGGTGTTGTGTAAGCGCTGCTCACCGGCTGCACCACGCCTAGCAGTAGCAGACGACCCTCGTTTGCTTGGCGCAAAGTTGGCCTGCAGCGCCGCGGTGGCGGGAGCTGCAGCCGGTCGCCTGCTTCCTGAAGCATAGAGTTTCCCTAAAATTAACTAAAGGGGACTCTGTCGCTGCGATCGTTCCGTGACCATAATAATGATAGGTAGTACACCCATTCGCCTAGTCTTCGTTGTATAGTCTGGGTCGAAGGAGGAAGTTGCTGATGGCATCCCACCGCTGCCACCGGTTGTTGCGAAGGGGGGACTACCCGGTCTATTGTGGTAGCGTGGTGTAACCGGGTGAAGGAAACGAAAGCTGACAAGAAGAGGATACGAAAAACAAACAGGTTTATTGCACTATTTACACATATTTACAGCAAAGAAAGGTTAGGGGTTTCACGAACCACGACGCGTGGGGGTTGAACCGTTACATGGTTCAGAGCGACGTCCAGCACTCTGCGGCGTCGATTTAAGCCCTGTCAGGCTCCTACTCTTTGAGTGGAACACCAATCACACACACACAACAGGCGAGGGGTACAAGCATGCACGGCCCACGTGAACGTTCAATATTGAACTTATCGCCCCATCGCACTTACCAGCTGTTTCGGGAAAGTGATGGAGAGGATGATTTTGACTCGCCTAGAGTGGTACCTGGAGCACCACGAGGTATACCCTCACGCTATGACGGGCTTTCGGCGTGGGCGGTCCGCAATTGATAACGTTATAGACCTGGTCTCATCTGTTCAGCATCAAAAAAGACTGAAACGTTTATCTGCGGCGTTGTTCTTGGACGTGAAAGGTGCATACGATAACGTATCACATGAAGCCATTCTGGATGTCATGGAAAATGTTGGATTAGAGGGTAGGGTTTACCAATGGATCCACAGCTATCTGAAAGGCATAACTTTCTTTGTACAGACGGAGAATGGCACAACAACGTATCATCGCAACCGTCGTGGTGTCCCTCAAAGTGGTGTTCTTAGCCCCACACTTTTCAATCTAGCGCTACTCGGCCTGGTTAATGCACTTCCAGAATCTGTCCATCTATGAATATATGCAGATGACATCTGCATCTGTGCGTCAGGCGTAACACGCCTTCATTTGCGTGCCCGGCTTCAGAGAGCGGCTACAATAGCGACAAAGTACTTGGAAGAACGGGGACTAGAGCTGTCATCAGAGAAATGCTCGCTTATAGCGTTCACGCATAAGGCGAAGAGCACATATGTTATTAAAATCAACGGACACAAGATCAACTACGTGAAGACCCACCGATTCCTCGGAGTCATAGTTGATCGCGACCTCTCCTGGAGCCCTCACATCGCCCACATGAAATTTAAACACACCATGGTCACCCACGTACTGAGGTTTCTTGCTGGAAAAACGTGCGGTGCATCGGTACGAGCAAAGCTTCAACTATACACTGTTCTGTTTCTCGGTTATATGCGATACAGCTTACCCGTGCTTTGCGGGATCCGATGAACAAACTTGCGCGTCCTTCAGTCGATCCAAGCCCAAGCACTGAGAATATGCCTTGGTCTCCCGAGACGCGCGTCTACAGCAGCGAAAGTCGTCATGGCGCGTGATTATCCAGTGAACGCATTCATCCGCGTAGACGCTTTGAGAATGCACATAAAACGTTTCGCTCGGCTTCCATCTCATCACCTCGCTCACTTCGAACTTCTAGGCCCCACTCAGCGTTCAGCGCAACTGTAGCTCAGCATTGCGCAGTGCTTACATTGCACTTCACGCATGCAGCACGGCCACCGATACCGTTATGGTGCCTACACCCAGTCAAAGCTCTTCTTACAATTGCTGGCATCCAAAGTAAGACCTTCTGTGTGAGTGCTGAAACAAGCCTTCGTGCGATACAATGTGCTTAAGTCTCTACTGCACTCGGAAAGTTCAACTTGGTGATAAGCGGACGCGAGGTACAGCTTGGAGAAACATACCGCTCCTGAGAGCTAATGAAGCAGTTCTTCAATGTGAGGGAGTGGAAACACGTCTACGACGATTGCCTTGTTCGGTTCTCGTAAGTCGACGCATAGTCGAAGGGACCCATCTTTTTTATGGACGACGACCAGTGGAGAAACCCAGTCGGAAGCAGAGACAGGCTCGATGATTCCGCTGGCTTGAAGGCGAGACAGTTCCGCAGAGACTTGCTTACGGAGAAGAAGAGGAATGTGGCGCAGCTTGGCACGCACAGGGCACACACCTGGTCGACGCTTCACTTTATGCACAAAACCGCGCACACAACCCAGTTCACGGGTGAACAGGTGGTGGAATTCAGGAGGCGCGTTGGCCGAAAGATCATCTTGGACGTCGACTTGAGCACACGTCATAGACGCACCGACGATGTTGATGGACAAAGCCCTGATGGCATCACGTCCCAAAAGCGAGCTGCCATTGGCAGTTACATAAAAAGTAATGGAAGCAGAGAGAGAGAGAATAAACTTTATTGAAGAATTAAAATTACGTGACTAATCCCGGGTGGAGCCCTCTTGTAGAGCCCCACTGGCCACAGCGGCTCGCCCGGCCTGGTCTAGGGTCACCAGTTGGCTCCCCAGTGCCAGCTCGGAAAGCCGTGCCTCCCAAGACCACGTTGTGAGTGTTTGTAGTGAGCGCACCAACCTAGATACTGCATTGGCTGGCCGCTCGGTACATTGGTAGGTTATGTGTGTAAGTGTGGCTGTGTGGTTACTACACCATGGGCATACCCCTGTTGTGTATATCTGTGGAAAAATTGCGTGTAGTTTTGATATGCAGGGGTATGTGTTCGTTTGAAGGCGGCGCCAATCCCGGGCTTGTTGGCTGCTTAAGTTCGGATGTGGAGGGGCGTACGTGCGTCTTGTAAGGCGTTGGTTTTCCAATATCTACCTGCTTGTTACCCTTTGCTCTTCATGATGCCCTGTGAGGTGTCCTGAGGAGAGTCCTGCGTCTCGGCCAGTAAGTCCGCGAGCTACGCAGTTTGCCTCCTCTATCCCCCCCCAGGCCGTCATGCCCTGGGCACCAAGTGACGCCATGTGCCTCCATCAACATGGACCCCAAAATATCAGTGACGCACCTTGGAAGTGTGCCTCTAAGGTATAAGCGACATGCAGCTGAGCGACTGCGATAGGAGACCTAAGCTGTAAAATGACCTAAATTATCAATCGTTTCCTTGGAATATGTTTGTAGAACGATGTGTGAAGGCAAAAGCCGAATGTTGGAACAATGACTATGAAAGTCAGCGGCACTGATTAAAGAGACTGAGGCACCAGTGTCCACGAGAAATGACAAGGGCACATGGCCCACTGAAGCTACGATGCTGGGCTCGGACGTAGTGTGGAGGCCATCCACAATTAAAACAGTGACCGTATTGGTCTGTGCAGTGCTCGAAGGAGCGGACGAAGAAACTGGTTCAGGAAGATTTGCTGGAAGGGAATTGCATACGGACTGAAAATGTCCGATTTTTCCACACGCAAGACAAGTGTGGTTTTTCGCGGGACACTGCACAAATTTGGCTAAATGCCGAGCCGATCCACAACGAAAGCAATGCGCGGTTGTGCTTGGAGAAGAAATTTGCGAACGCGAGTTAGGAGCTCGGTGCTGTTCCTGAAAACCTGAATTTGGCTGAATGGGGTCGCCATATTGCCGGCTTCCTCACCCCCGCGACGCAGAGAGGCCGCCATGTTGGCTGCCACGGAAGGACTGTGCAGACGGGCGTCCATGTTGTCCGCCGCGCCGAGACTGAGATGAAGGGCTGCCAGGTTGACGCGTCCCGTGAAACAGAGAGCTGCTGCCTTGGCCTCCCGCAGCAGAAAGTTGCTGCACTGAATGCGGAGCGAATTGCTCACACTGGGAGCGAATAAGCTCGTCCTCTCGCGCAATCGAGAGGGCTTCGGATAATAAAATCGAGGAGCCCTTTTGAAGCATGCGGCAGCGGACGTTTTTCGAGGCTACCCCGGTGAAAAGCTGATGGCGGATCATATCGTCCTCGAGCGCGCCGATGCCGCACGACGCGGCGAGCGTTTGAAGAGAAGTAATGAACTCGGCGACTGGCTCACCAGGCAATTGCCGCCTTTCTTGGAATTTTACGTGTGCGAGATAATCACACGAGACATCTTTAAAATACTCATCGAAAAGAGCAACATCATTCTTGAAGGCATCGCCCGACGCTGGCATCGGTGACGCGTTGGTGGCATCCAAAGTATAGAAGAGCTTTAACCCGGCAGGGCCCAACGCGTTGAGAAGCAGGGCCTTGCGACGCTCGGGCTTGCTGGCGTCCTCCCCGGCCGCGTCTGCGTAGGCCTGAAACACCAATTTCCAGTTCACCCACGGAAGTGGCGGGTCTCCGGGCGAATGAAGAAATAGGGGAGGTGGAATAGGAGACGCCATTTCAAGCAAGAAGAATGGAGAGGTGCAGACGAGAAGAAAATGACGCCAGTACACTGTTAGAAGAAGACGACAGAGGCGGCGTAGCTGAATGAAGAAGGAATGAAGCGACGCAGCACGCGGCAGCCACCTTGCTGGGAACTAAGAGCGTCTAGGGTTAGCAGGGTAGGTCCGTTAGAAGCAAGAAAAAGACGAACACGGAGAACGAAATGGGTTCTTACACGTCCTCGTCGCCATTTCTGTGTTGGGGGCTGGCTGGTCCCGACGAAGGAGAAGAAGAAGACAGCCGACGGAGACGTACGCGGCCGGCGGGGACGCCGGCCAGCCCGAACACGCGGGTTTGCGCGAAGCGTCGAAGAGAAGAACAACAACCGCACTCCACGGTTACCAACGCACACTGCTTTTATTATACAGTCGCCTTGAAATCCTGGATGCCAGAGCGGCGCCTTCTGGCATCATCACATGTCATTACGAAACCGAAACCAAAAACACAGAACACAACAATTCCCTCAATAACAAAAGCTTCTCAGCTACTCCCGGTTGGAAACAGAAAACTTCTCTCTGATATCAACAATTTATTGATATTTCAGCAGGAACTAATTCATCCAATTTTCTTCCCAAGAAAAAATCACAAGAAATCAATATTTGTGCTGTACTGAACAAGAAAGAAATCATTTTTTCGCTAGTATTTAAATATATATATTGTTTTTTTTGTTATGCTGACCAATTCCTGGTCAATCCCCCAAAGGTGGGTGTGAGCCAAAAATTTATGATCTGCATCTACATTTACACGAGCCAACAAGAAGAGCGAAGAAGAAGTTGAGGATTTCGGCAATGTCGCAAGCACAGCAGCCCGAACACAAGCAGATGCAGAGTTCCGTTTCAAAAAATGTCACGCAAGATCACCACAAGCGGAAGCACGGTGCTCGTAAGCTTAGGAAGGCGTCCAAGAAGCACGCTCGTAGCTCGTCTTCCCAACGGGAGAGACACCTTCGCGCTCATGCGATGGACGCTGCTCGGCCTGGTCCTCCAGAACCGGAAAGACCCACGCGATCTACGTCCGGGACTCTTGGCGCCAAGTCAGTCAGCAGTACGCTCGAGGGATCGGCGAAAAGCTGCTCCGGCAGCCCAGGTACTACGTCAATCAACAGGATCACCGGTTCTGAACCCAACGCTGTTCTCGGAGAAGCCCGACCGCAGACTCCGTCTGCAACGTCGTCCGATGTGGTTCAGGACACCGAGATCCACAGGCCGTTGGATCAACCACTGCAGAACGGCTTCGGAAACATCGCCGCGTCGGCACCCGTGGACTCCGAAGCCAACACGGCGACACTGGGAGATTCGCCGGCCTCCGCGCCTGGTAGTCTATCGACGACACTCTTGGACAGGGCTTTAGACATCGAGTTTAACACCTTGCCGGAGCGACTGCCTCACAGCGGACCCCAAGAAGCGACCGAGAAGTTCTCCAACACGTCTCCTCCTCCTCTCGACATCGACGTGCACTCGTCTTCCGATGGATCACCGCAGGTGAGTTACTGGAACGAAGCCTCCGTCATGGCGTCGCCCAGCAAAGCTCCCAGTTCGCAGATCATCACATCGCTGGGTGGTTCACACACCGGCTCCACAAGATCGGCTCCGACGCCGTACAACAGGAGTCCAGACTCCGCATCGAGCGCACCATGTCCAAGCTGGTTGAGCCTCAACGTGCAATCGAACGACGCCGGCACGTTGCCTCCTCTGAAGAAGCCTGTCGCTGAAGCGAGAGACGAAATAACAGGTGGAGCTGACCGCAACGACCATAGAGCTGTCGTTGACTCTAGCACAGCGCCATTTCACCCCCATAACAACCACGGCATACCATGGGGCATCCGCGACAGCAGGGGCGAACTTGGAGGGCTCAAGTGCGAACGCACTGAACAGAAAGTGGCCGTCGTGAAAGGCGCCATGGCCGGCGACCGGAAACGTGTACCGCCAAAGCAGTGCGTCATCTCGGACATTGGCAGCCCGGAGAACTTGTCGGTATCGAAAGTGCGAGGGTTCGGGCAACCCATAGGGGAGCCGCAACCGGAAATGGCTGGTGAGTAAAAGATATTTCATCAGGCCTTCCTATACCACAAAGTGAATAGGTTTTCAGCATGACACTCATAGACGTCGACAGAAAAAGACGGAATACGGCTCAAGCTAAAAAAAATTGTAAGCGTTAAAGCGCGTGATCACATAGATGCATGGTATCTCAGAGATCTAACTTTAGCACAGACAGACAGACAGACAGACAGAGAGAGAGAGAGAGAGAGATGGACAGACAGATAGAAGGACAGGCAGACGGACGGACGGACAGACAGACAGACAGACAGACGGACGGACGGACGGACGGACAGACAGACGGACAGACAGACAGACAGACAGGCAGACACACAGACAGACCATGCTATTGCGTATAACACTGGCCGTTTCTAAGCATCATTGAGTGCCTACTACAAGCACAGTCAAGTGCCCAATTACGCCATAATAATTCCTTTTGCGAATCATCAAAGGGCCCGCTATCATAGGCGTGCGTTGGGTTCCATTTCAAGGAGGGGGGCGGAGGTTTATCGCAGCGCCCCCTGTCTATTATGTCAATGTATGGGGTTGACTTTGCGCCCTCCTCCATTGATACACAGCACTGTCCCTTCCTGTTGAGTCAATCTGTGGGGCTAACTTTGCATTCCCTCCTAGGTAATAAAGGGGGAGGTGCCCCCCCTCCCCTTTGCCCTCAAGTGCGCACGCATCTGTACGCTACGCTGACGCGTAGGCTTCCCGGCACGCTGTCACTCGGAGGCAGCTTTTCAGCCGCTGTGTCAGTTGTCACGTGATCGTAAAGGGCGGTGGCGAGCTTTGGGCTCGGAGGAGCCCACACGCTGTGACATCACTACAAGCGCCTCAGTATGTTCACGGCGGCTACCGCTGTTCATGACAAATGCTTCTGCGCAGGCTCTCCGTGCAAGCAGCACCCAGCGTCGTCGGCCAGCTATGGCACGTCACTGGATGACACCCGATTGTCGAA
This sequence comes from Rhipicephalus annulatus, assembly GCA_013436015.1. Taxonomy (NCBI): domain Eukaryota; kingdom Metazoa; phylum Arthropoda; class Arachnida; order Ixodida; family Ixodidae; genus Rhipicephalus; species Rhipicephalus annulatus. The sequence continues at coordinate 529,627 of WOVY01009363.1, forward strand.
AGTGAGCCGCTCGACGGTGTGTACATCCCTTTTGGTTTCGAGCACCGCCTTCGGGACCCTGCTGTACTTGCTCGTGCTCCTGTTTCCCGGCGACCACAAACGCGTTCTACGAGAGCAACAGGTACACATGCACACAGCTCTTTTTTAGATGCGAAACGGCTCTTCGACTAGCCTGTGTAACGCTGTCCCTCCGTGCACCTTCACTTTGCATGCTCGCCTCTCGTGCCGTCCCAGGAACACACCCGCAGAACTGTCGCTCCCCTGCCCCTCCCCCGCCTCGCAAGGGCGACGCAGGCAGCGTCTGCTAGTAAAAAACCGACTGCTCACGCTGCACATGCTGTAAGATGTGGTATGAAGGAATCAGGTCGCTGATGATGACAACCCGCCGCTGCCATCAGTTGTTCAGGTCGAAAGGAGGAACGCAGGAGGATACGGGAAAACAGAACAGAGGTTTATGTCACTATTTACACATATTTACAAAACAGAAGGGATAGTGGTTTAACAAACCACGCGCGTGGTGGTTGAACGTTACATAGTTCAGAGCCAGGTTCAGAGAGCCCCGTCCAGCACTCTGCTGCTTCGTTTTATGCCCTGTCGGGCTCCTCCTCTCCGAGTCGAACACCAATCACGCACACACAGGTGAGGGGGGCGAGCATGCAAGGTCCACGTGAACACTGCACTGTCGTGGCACCAGCAGGGCTGGTCCTCGTCGTGGGTGTGCCGTTAGACGAGCGTTCCCACGATCCTGGCCGCATACTTCAAAGGGTCCACTGCACAGCTCGCCCAATTAGCGGAGCGATCTGCGTGCGCTGTCCGTCGCGGTCTCTTTCAGGAAGACGCCGTCTTTATTGGCCTCTCTCGAATGGCTAATGGCGTCTTGGCGACACGACGTCTTGGTCCTTCGGCTAGCACGTGCAATGACTGACGAGCATAGGCAGTCGGCCGGTCGGCTTGGTGATTGGGGATCAAAAGGGAGCACCGCTCCTCTGTCAGCTCCGGCGCCGGCCACGCCAGCCCTGCCGTCGCCCGATGAGTCGCCGAGTCCATTAGTCACCGCTTCTGCTTGAAGCGACGACAAAAGGTCCGCTTTTGAAGGACGTGAACTCGCCTCTGCCCGCCGCCTGGTCTGGAACAATCACTCAAATACTTGACAGCGTCGGTAAGACTGAGCGCCGAAGGGATTGAGAGATGAATCCCCAGGCCAAACCTAACAGCTCCTCCGCCGCCCGGAAAATCTCGGCTGGCCAGCGCTCCCAACCGCTGGGTACGAAGAGAATGGGTGGTGACGAGGACGATGGCCTGGCTGTTCTCTCCAGCTGCGTACTCGAAACCAACTCCCAATCCAGCTCACAATGACCGACAACAGCAAGGCAAACCACACAACACAATACCATGCTGCAGTCAAGCACATTGAACCCGCTTAAAACCCCCCAGGCTTCTCAAAACACAAACAAAAGAGAAACCTGTACGCTAAAATTTTGAAACAATTTTGTGCCGCCAAAGTTACAACAATCATGGCTGTGGAGATGCTTACTAAAAATGGAACAAATTGCCGTGTGAGAAAAGCACACAAAGGCAAATACAATTTGGCCCCCTAAACCGTAATCACACTACTTCAAAACTAGCTTTCTCCTACCATCCGCACTACTAAGTTGTAACTGACATTTAATTTCCTGACTAATTTTATGAAACACAATTAAATACAAAGGTTTCACACCAATGCTGCCATACCCTATACACAAGTTATCTGGGCGCTTTCTTCATTCTCTCAATACATACTTGCAAGGTGTGGTCGAGAGTACCTACTTTTATGACACCCTGACGCGAACAAAACTCTCTCACATCAAATAAAACTGCGTCTTATAAATCCTAGAAATGTATCTAGTCTCAAAATTTTGGTGAACGCAGTGCTTTAAGCTCAAGTGATCATATATGACCCCTAAGTGATCACAAAAACAACAAAACGAAGTAAACTTGGTCTGCTAACACGCTCCTTTGCTGGATGTAGTTTCATGTCAGCCCATGGTTTTAAAGAACGCACATGACTTTGCTGTGCGCTCTAGCACGACATCTTACTTTGATCCAAAGAGCGCTAGCATACCCACACGCACCTTACCATAGGTGATATCTCTCTCACCTAGGTGTCCTTAAACCCTCATCTGAACGTAAATTTTCTCAAGATATCGAGCTGTGTAAATCCTTAAAACGCATCTCTAATCTCAACGTTCGATATATAACATAGTGCTCAGTTAAAGAATTTCACCTGATCCCTGAGCACATATTAAAATCACAAAGGGAAATGCAACTCGTGTACCAACACGCTCATTTGTTGAATGTAGTTTCATGTCAGCCCATGTTTTTAAAGAACGCACATTGCTGTGCGCCCTAGCACGACATCATACTCTCATCCAAAGAGCGTCAGCACACCAATCGCACACCTAACCATAGGCCATTTCCCTGTAACTACTAAAAACATTTACAATGCCCTTAGAAAATCTAGAAGGGAAAACTGCATCCAAACAAACTAGCCTGGGAGAGGACAAAGGAGTATTACTTCAAAACCAATAATAATCAAAAAGCATGCTACTAAGAACACTCCCCTGTTCACTCACCAGCTTACAGTTGTCCCTCCCTTCAATCGCACTCGTGGCGGTCGAGGACTTGGCAGATTTCGAGGGCGCCCGAGGCAAAGTCGCGTAAGTGCTACAAGCTGAACGTCAGCGCTACGCCTCATTTGCGATTTCGGCCGTCCTCTGTCAATCCGGCGGAGGGAACCCGAGCAATGCAAGGGAAAGAGTGACGGTGTCCTATTTGGTCTAGCCGAGCGGTGTTTAGCTATTGTGGTCTTTCTTCTAGGACCACGTCGACACTCTTTTCCATGAAAAGCTCTAAATCTCCACCGCGCATACCGTCTCGCGAATGCGCGCTGTGGTCTACCCTTTCGCCGCTGGCGCCTTACTTCCCGCCACAAAGGCCTCTTCGCTGAACTGGCCGATGAGCCACCCTCTTTCTTTTTTCCCCGGTGCTTGCTTCCTCCTTTGTGCCTTCGCTTTGTCGCGCGCGTACCCTTCACTTGTCTACGGCGACGTCTGCGACCGACTTTTCCTGCACCGCTAGGAAATTGGCCTCGGGTTGCGTCATCGGTAGTTTTACAACTCAAGGGTGCTTCCACACGCGATTCTATTCTCGAAGAACCTGTTGTTCTTTTTCGTTTCGTCCGGTTGCTCGGACGCATACAAACCGGCTTTGACGCCGATGCGAAGCTCCTAGTTTTACTAGTTACGCTAAAAGGTTTTGCGTCTTCTTTTACCCGCGTAGTACCTTTTTTCTCTCTCGCGGCTTTCCGACGTCTCTTGCGTCTGTGCCGTTTCCTGCGACTCGTCGCTGAGCCTACTGCTCGTAGCTCAAGGTCGCTAACACTTTCACTACACTCGTCAGCTGACGACGCCGCTCCGTCTAGATGATTTTCGAAAAAACCACATATTTCACACTCTAGATCGGCGGACAGCTTGACGCTCTTAGGAACAGTGCAGCTGCTTTCCTGCAAACACTAGCTCGCATTGCTGAGAGCTGTCTGCGACTGCACTGATATCCCCGCTACCTACTTTCGCTGCTTGTGAGCTTTCTTCGGTGTCCTTGCATACTTCCACACTGTCTGCAAGATCCGCCATCGCGACAAACACAGGTGAGGTTTGTACCAGTTTTTCTACAGCTATCCTAGCTGTTCCGCTAACAGTTGACTGGCATAGCACCTCGTCGCACTCGCTCTGGCCGCCTTCGTCGACCTCGCTACGCAGTGCAGCATCTGTAGCAGTACTCAAATTTGGTTCCTCATTGAACCTGCTGCTGTCTTCACACGTGCTAGCCTTATCTACGGCTATCAACTGCACCTCACTTAGGTTTTTCTCGCACTTTTCATGTGCTACACTTACGCATGGCTGAATTTTCAGTCTCCTTGCCTCGACTTTTTCTTCCGACAGTTCAACCACTAGGCTGAGTGCTCGCTCACGCTCGTCACCTCGCTCCCGTTTTTCTATCTCCCCTTTTCGCTCACTATCCACCTTGGTGCTATAAGAGACACGCGGACCTCTCTCAGGCTTGGTTTTACTACCAGCACAACGTCGCGCGTTCTTCACGGGAGCGTTCGTGAGCTTGTACTCTATTCGCTTTCTGTCAACTCTGATGCCGAAGCACCGCAGTAAAGCTGCCTTAGCTACATCGTACCTCTTGAACTGTTCCTCGGAAAGGTATAGTAACCTACCCATCAAGCTGCACGGAAGGACACTCGATAAGGCGAAAGACCAATAGTCCTCGTCGAGCTCTAGTTCCCTGCAAACTTTTTCGTAAGAGGTTAGATAACTCTCTAAATCCTCGCCCTCTTCGAATGCATGTATCCTCGAATTTACTTGAGCCAATCTAAGGTACTGTATTGATCCTTTTCTCTCTTCCTGTTTTAATTTCAGGCTTTCCTCCCACTGCTCTCTTTCTTTCTGTCATTCCAATCTTTCTTTTTCTTCTTTTTCTTTTCTTTCCCTGTTTTCCTTTTCTTTTCTTTCCTGTTCCTTTCGTTTCTGTTCCTCTCGTTCGCGTTCCTCTCGCTCCCGTTTCTCCTTTTCCTGTTTTTCAAAAATTTCTACTGCGTTTTGAATCTCGTCCTCACTGGCTTTTTGCGCGATCAGCATCCAAATCGCTGTCCTACTCATTCCTTCCTCTTTTTCAATGCCTAGATGCTTACTCACACACATAAGTTCATCTCTTAGCATTGCTTTCCACGACATGATTGCCGTTGTACTTTGGTCCTGCATCTCACACATAATTAGGGGATCCCTACAACTCAAAACTCACAAACGGTAATCTCCCTAATCCACACACAATCCAGCTTCTAATAAACTCACACAATTGAAGCCTGGAAAGTCAAAGCAAACACCAAGCACTCACCACAGCACGGCACCATGTCATGAAGTCGATCTCACCACTGCCAACCAGTTGTAAGATGTGGTATGAAGGAATCAGGTCGCTGATGATGACAACCCGCCGCTGCCATCAGTTGTTCAGGTCGAAAGGAGGAACGCAGGAAGATACGGGAAAACAGAACAGAGGTTTATGTCACTATTTACACATATTTACAAAACAGAAGGGATAGTGGTTTAACAAACCACGCGCGTGGTGGTTGAACGTTACATAGTTCAGAGCCAGGTTCAGAGAGCCCCGTCCAGCACTCTGCTGCTTCGTTTTATGCCCTGTCGGGCTCCTCCTCTCCGAGTCGAACACCAATCACGCACACACAGGTGAGGGGGGCGAGCATGCAAGGTCCACGTGAACACTGCACTGTCGTGGCGCCAGCAGGGCTGGTCCTCGTCGTGGGTGTGCCATTAGACGAGCGTTCCCACGATCCTGGCCGCATACTTCAAAGGGTCCACTGCACAGCTCGCCCAATTAGCGGAGCGATCTGCGTGCGCTGTCCGTCGCGGTCTCTTTCAGGAAGACGCCGTCTTTATTGGCCTCTCTCGAATGGCTAATGGCGTCTTGGCGACACGACGTCTTGGTCCTTCGGCTAGCACGTACAATGCCTGACGAGCATAGGCAGTCGGCCGGTCGGCTTGGTGATTGGGGATCAAAAGGGAGCACCGCTCCTCTGTCAGCTCCGGCGCCGGCCACGCCAGCCCTGCCGTCGCCCGATGAGTCGCCGAGTCCATTAGTCACCGCTTCTGCTTGAAGCGACGACAAAAGGTCCGCTTTTGAAGGACGTGAACTCGCCTCTGCCCGCCGCCTGGTCTGGAACAATCACTCAAATACTTGACAGCGTCGGTAAGACTGGGCGCCGAAGGGATTGAGAGATGAATCCCCAGGCCAAACCTAACAATGCGTGGGTTAGCGAAGGCGAGCGCGTTCGCGTGTGGCTAAGTCGTATACTCGAGTAAACGCTCAACAAAGTTTCCCTTCAAACCATTCTTCCGGCACCCACGTCGAGACCTGTTTACCGGGTCAATGCCGTAACAGCTGCTGCTTCACATCCCATCAGGGTTCCCTTCGGAGAGATGGTCAAAGTGTTTAGGGGCGAAGCTCGTGAACCATTGGGTCGTGCATCCGAGATATATCATCATCATCATCATCATCAGCCTGTCTACGTCCACTGCAGGACAAAGGCCTCTCCCATGTTCCGCCAGTTAACCCGGTCCTGTGCTTGCTGTTGCCAATTTATACCCGCAAACTTCTTAATCTCATCTGCCCACCTAACCTTCTGTCTCCCCCTACCCCGCTTCCCTTCTCTGGGAATCCAGTTGGTGACCCTTAATGACCAGCGGTTATCCTGTCTACGTGCTACATGCCCGGCCCATGTCCATTTCCTCTTCTTTATTGCAGCTATGATATCCTTAACTCCCGTTTGTCTCCTAATCCACTCTGCTCTCTTCTTGTCTCTTAAGGTTACACCTACCATTTTTCTTTCCATTGCTCGCTGCGTCGTCCTCAATTTAAGTTGAACCTTCTTTGTGAGTCTCCAGGTTTCTGCTCCGTAGCTAAGTACCGGCAAGATACAGCTGTTATATACCTTCCTCTTGAGGGACAGTGGCAATCTACTTGTCATAATCTACTTGTGAGAGTGCCTGCCGAATGTGCTCCACCCCATTCTTATTCTTCTAGTTACTTCAATCTCGTGGTTAGGATCTGCGGTTATTACCTGCCCTAAGTAGACATAGTCTTTTACAACTTCAAGTGCGCTATTACCTATCGCAAAGCGCTGCTCCTTTCCGAGGTTGTTGTACATTATTTTCGTTTTCTGCAGATTAATTTTAAAACCCACCTTTCTGCTCACCTTGTCTAACTGCGTAATCATGAGTTGCAATTCGTCCCCTGAGTTACTCAGCAATGCAATGTCATCGGCGAAGGGCAGGTTACTGAGGTACTCTCCATTAACTCTTATCCCTAACTGTTCCCATTCTAGGCTTCTGAAAACGTCCTGTAAGCACGCAGTGAATAGCATTGGGGAGATTGTGTCCCCCTGCCTTACACCCTTCTTTATTGGTATTCTGTTGCTTCCTTTATGAAGCATTATGGTAGCAGTTGATCCCCTGTAGATTTCTTCCAGAATGTTTATATATATTTCATCTACGCCCTGATTCCGCAGTGTCTGCATGACGGCTGATATTTCTACTGAATCAAACGCCTTTTCGTAATCTATGAAGGCTATGTATAGTGGTTGGTTATACTCTGAGCATTTCTCTATTACCTGATTGATAGTATGAATGTGGTCAATTGTTGAGTAGCCTGTTCTAAATCCTGCTTGTTCCTTTGGTTGATTGAATTCTAATGTTTTCTTTACTCTGCTAGCAATTACCTTTGTAAATAGCTTGTATACTACAGAGAGCAAGCTGATCGGCCTGTAATTCTTCAAGTCCTTGTCATCTCCTTTCTTATGTATTAAGATGATGTTAGCGTTCTTCCAAGACTCTGGTACTTTTCCCGTCAGGAGACACCTCGTAAATAGAGTGGCTAGTTTTTCTAACACAATCTGTCCTCCATCTTTCAGCAGATCTGATGTTACCCGATCCTCACCAGCAGCTTTGCCTCTGTGCATGCTCTCCAAAGCTTTTCTGACTTCTTCTATCATTACCGGTGGGGTGTCGTCTGGGTTACTGCAAGTTCTTATAGTATTAAGGTCGTGGTTGTCTCGGCTACTGTACAGATCTCTGTGAAACTCCTCCGCTATTTTAACTATCCTATCCATATTGGTAGTTATTTTGCCTTCTTTGTCCCTTAGTGCATACATCCGCCTTTTGCCTATCCCAAGTTTCCTCTTCACTGCTTTGACGCTTCCTCCGTTTTTCAGAGCGTGCTCAATTCTCTCCATGTTATACCTTCTTACATCGCATACTTTACGTCTATTAATTGAAGCGGTATGAGCCTTTGGACAGAAGATGAAGAAGCACGAGAGCCGCGGCAGGAAAGAAAAGGAGGAGGAAGTGAAAAATAAAGCAGATTAAGATGGACGCCAGTTCCATACTGAAGCTTTAATGCTGTTCCGTTATTTTAAGTAGGAACACTACATTATTTTGGCGCAGACGACAGGATCGAAGCCATCATGTGGGTGACGTTCTTCATAGACGAGACCTCCGAGGAGATCATCTTTTCGAAGTACCAAGTTCAAGACGAAGCAGCGGTAGACCTACCTCGTGAGCTCAGCTCGGAAGAACTCGTGAACCTGGTTGTGGAAAAGGCAGCCGTAGACACTACTGAACTACGACGGAAAGGTGCTGTGAAAGTGAACTTGCGTGTGGCAACCTTCAACGACCTAGTTCTTGAACCAGTGCGTCGACAACACTCAGGATCACGATCTTCGACGGAAGAGGTGAGCCTCGTTTTAAAAGCTTTTCAGCTGCAACAGGAACAGATGGTTCAACAAAACCAAATAATGACATCTCTTATAAGCTCTCTGAATGCTGAGAGACCGACACCTAAATTCGTAGAACCTGATGCTTTCGACGGTGTGTCTTCAAATCCAGAAAGTTGGCTTGATTTCTACGAATATGCCGCTGGAAAAAAACAAGTGGCTCTCTGATGAGGCTAAAATCACCAACATGCGCGTTTACTTGAGAGGTGTTGCGCGAAAGTGGTATGAAACATGCATTCTGGAAGACAGTGACGACTCTTGGAGCCAGTGGAGGAAAAAGTTTTTGACTGCATTCCGAAGCAATCCAGTAGAAAGATGGAACACGGCGCTTAATTTCAAGTCTGAGCAAAGTTGCCTTGTCGAGTACTTCTTTGAGAAACGCCGTCTTTTAAAGCTGGCGGAGCCTTTGCTTCCATCTACGGCCGTAGTTGCCTTAATAATGCATGGATTGCACACTAACGTGTTGAAGCAAGTGCAAATACTGTCACCAAAGACTCTAGATGACCTCCTCGCGTGTCTTCAGAACATACCATCAGCTTCGGAAACAAGCATAACCGCCGAGTCAAGCAGCTGTTTCAGTCGGAGTAAAGCGGACTGGTCAAGCCGCGCTCAGCGAGAACCGAGCCACCTCGCTACTCGCACAGATAACTTGCCCTGGCGTGTTCCAAGATGTCGAGTGAATAATCTCGACACTGAAGGCTCAGAACAACTGGTTTTTACTGAAGGTCGGTATCAAGTCCCACCAACTCTTGTTTCCAAAGTGCTTTACTTGTACCACGATAGCCCAGAATCTGGAGGACACGACGGCTTTTGGCGTACCTACAACAAGTTGGTCAAGAGGTTTACGTGGCCTCACATGAAGAAAGACGTCAGTCAGTACGTTCGTTCATGCCATGTGTGTCAAGTACACAAAGTCAAGTATAAACAGCCTACGGACACCATGATACTACCTTGCCACTCGAACGTGCCTTTTGAAGTAGTTCACCTGGATTTCGCCGAACTTAACAAGAAACGGGAAGGAGTCAGAAAAACGCAAGCCTTTCTGCTGGCCATAGATGAATGCACCAGGATGGTCGCGGCACGAGCAGGAAAAGGAGATGCAAATAGCGTCATAACCCTTCTCGAAAGAGACATGTTTAGAACTACGCGGACAATCGTATGCGATAACGGCCCCGCGTTCAAGAGTGAAAAGCTAGTAAGATGGGCTCGAGATCACAATGTATCGATCAAGTTCTGTGCGCCATACCATCCTGCGGCGAATGGGCTTGCAGAACGTGCCATACGGGACGTGAAACAATACATCAAGATGTACGATAATTTTCCTGGGGGATGGAAATGTTCTTTAGAAGCAGCCGTAAAACATCATAACCGATCCTACACAAGTGGCTTGGGGTGCAGTCCACAGTACGCTTCTACAGGAGAGACCCCTATTCTGCAGGCAGATCGTGAGTTGGGACTCTTGGAAAACCTCAAGATTGTCGAGGAGAGGCAACAAAAATCACAGGAGGAGATGTACCGAAAACGAATGAAAAAGAATTTCGACAAGAGGCATCGAGCAGACATGCCAAACATTCAAGTCACCGACCTCGTACTAGTGAGAAAAGGAATAAGAGATTCCAGTGCAAAATTTTATGGGCCTTACTCTGTGACCAAGACAGCCACCCAGAACGGAATTTTGAAGACTGTCTGGTACACTGGTGAACGTGGATCTGTTGAATGTGCTTCAATTGGGAATGTCTTCAAGTATTACCCCAGGAGGGGTAATTAAAAGAAAGCGGGAAGGGTGAAGCGGTATGAGCCTTTGGACAGAAGATGAAGAAGCACGAGAGCCGCGGCAGGAAAGAAAAGGAGGAGGAAGTGAAAAATAAAGCAGATTAAGATGGACGCCAGTTCCATACTGAAGCTTTAATGCTGTTCCGTTATTTTAAGTAGGAACACTACATTAATCAACTTCGAAAGCTCTGCCAGTTCTATTTTGTTTGTTGTACTTGACACTTTCATGATTTGACGCTTCTTAATTAGGTTCTTCGTTTCCTGGGAAAGCTTGCCGGTGTCCTGTCTAGCTACCCTGCCTCCAACTTCCACTGCACACTCCGTGATGATACTCGTCAGATTATCATTCATTGTATCTACGCTAAGGTTGGTTTCCTCGCTAAGAGCTGAGTACCGGTTCTGCAGTGACACTCTGAATTCCTGTACTTTCCCTCTCAGTGCTAGCTCATTGATTGGCTTCTTGCGTATCAGTTTTTGTCGTTCCTTCTTCAAGTCTAGGCGAATTCGAGCCCGTACCATTCTATGGTCACTGCATCTTACCTTGCCAACCACTACCACATCCTGCACGACTCCTGGGTGTGCAGTCATTATAAAGTCTATTTCGTTCTTATTTACGCCATTAGGGCTCCTCCATGTCCACTTGCGGTTTTCTCGTTTTCGGTAGAAGGTATTCAAAATACGCAGATTATTGCGTTCTGCGAATTCTACTAGTAGCTTTCCTCTGGCGTTTCTAGTGCCGATGCCATAATCTCCTACTGCCTGGTCTCCAGCCTGCTTCCTCCCTACCTTTGCATTAAAGTCGCCCATTACTATAGTATACTGCGTTTTCACCCTACTCATTGCCGATTCCACGTTTTCATAGAAGCTTTCAACTGAAGCGTCATCATGGCTGTATGTAGGCGCGTAAGCCTGTACTACCTTCATTTTGTATCTTTTATTCAGTTTAATTACAATGCCTACCACCCTTTCAATAATGCTATAGTAATCCTCTATGTTGCCAGCTATGTTTCTGTGAATTAGGAACCCTACTCCCAGTTCTCTTCTGTCTGCCAAGCCCCGATAGCAAATGACGTGCCCATTCTGTAGCACAGTATAGGCCTCATTTGTCCTCCTAACCTCACTCAGCCCTATTATATCCCATTTGATGCCTTCTAGCTCCTCGAATAATACAGCTAGACTTCCCTCACTAGATAACATTCTAACGTTAAACGTTGCTAAGTTCAAGTTCCAATGGTGGCCTGTCCGTATCCAGAGATTCCTAGCACCCTCTGCTGCTTTGTAGATCTGACCGCCGCCGTGGTCAGTTGCTCCGCAGCTGGTGGGGACTGAGGGCCGTGAGTTAATTGACGAATGCCTACGGGAGGGGGTGGCCAGATACTGCACCAGGGTGGCCAATCCTTCTATATATATACACACACACACACACATATATATATATATATATATATATATATATATATATATATATATATATATATATATATATATATATATATATATATATATATATATATATATATATATATTGTCACGTTACAACCTAACTGTAACCTGCTGATAATGGCACAGAAGAATGTCAAACTGATCTAACAACGGCAGTACGACTATTGTTTTTTTCTGCACGCGCATCTTTGTCCTCTTCTGAACAGCGGCACATACAAGCATGCCAGCATCTGTGGAAATAATAGTTTCTTGTACTAGTGGCATTACCCCCTTTCCAAAGGACATCGTCCCGATGTCATAACATTATTGCCATATGAAAACACGCACGATAAGCAGTACACAATGGGGTGTTCACAATCACTGTATGTCTACTCAAGGGATTGTGACGAATAGTCAGCGTTGGTAAAATGGTTTCGTCCTCGAAACATGCACGACGTGAGGCTGTTGTGAACGGCGGGATTGACGAGCCATGTCCTCGTCAAGAACCTCGTAGTTCACTTCACTGAGGCGACGGAGAACTCTATAGGGACCAAAATAGCGGCGTAACAACTTTTCTGGCCGGCCCCGTTTTCGAATGGGAGTCCACAACCATACTCGTTCTCCGGGTTGATAAGACACATCGCGACGACGAGCGTTGTACCGCAGTGAGTCGATGCATAGACTATTACCCAGCACCTCCACCAGTGTCACGTTACAACGTAACTGTAACCTGCTGATAATGGCACAGAAGAATGTCAAACTGATCGAACAACGGCAGTACGACTATTGTTTTTCTCTGCACGCGCATCTTTGTCCTCTTCTGAACAGCGGCACATACGAGCATGCCAGCATCTGTGGAAATAGTAGTTTCTTGTACTAGTGGCAATATATATATATATATATAGTAGTAAGCCACTTCTACGACCATACTAGAGAGCAGCACACGCACACGCACTCTTTTGAATTGATGTGGAAACCCGGGCACGTTAACCACGAAAAAAGAAGTTGTTTGGACGAAATGATACGGAGACGAGTATCGGTGACTTAATCTCCAATAAAATTTGCCTTGAATTTGATGCTTACAAAAACAACTAGTAACAGAAGGATGCACTTTGAGCACTATCTTACCAGAAAAGGTTGTCATGTTAAACTCGCTGCGTGTGACATTCTTGCTTTCTGCAAGGTTAAGCGAGGGTGGGACCGCAGTGCCACGACCTAGCGGCGGTGAAGGGTGGGAACTAGACACGAAGCGCAGGCCGTAAGAGAGTGCGCGCGTGCCGCTCCTCTTGTCGGGCCGTGCAACTTCTCGTTTAGTCTCTGGAATGTCCACTGGATTTCGGTACTTCCATATCATGAATATACGATGAAAAAGCGCAGACGGACTGACGGATGCTTCGCCCACTCATCATCACGCAGTCTGTGGATATGCTGTGAGTTTTTTGTTGCGTGTATATGGGTGCGTCCGTGTGTGGGTCTCGATGTTTGATACAGCTAAGGCGAGATATGCCTGGTTAAAAAAATGTGTCGAAAATTCTCGAAAATCGAGGAAATGCGATATTTGTTCGATATCCTTCCCATTACATATACTGCCGCAGCAGCCAGTTTAAAAATGATTGAATACGCAATTCAGGACAGTAATTGAGAAAGTTAAATAATTACCTTTGTAATTATCGTATTTAGCCCTTATATCGAATTGGAGAAGGTATAGTTCATCATACGAAGAATCCATTGCAATTCTGCGGTACGAAAAAGGCAGCCTGTATTAATTTTTGTAATGCAATAGAATTCAATGAAGAAACAGAAACCCCGGTGAGTGCAACAAGCAGGTGACCAGAATGACACCACTGTTCAGGATAGCAATTATTATTTATTATCTGGTTTGAGTACATAGAAAACTCAAAGACAGACAAAATAAGGAGGGAACAGGCCACCTATAGGGGCCAACGCCTGCCTGCTCTTTCGAGAAGAGAAGGCATAGAGAAAGTAAGGGAAGAAAGAAGGAGAGAGAAGAGGAAAGTTTAAAAAAAGAGGAAAAACACACATGCAAAACAAAGTAGTCACATGAAAAATTTATATAACCGTAATGATCGGAAATCCCACTGCAGCACTAAGGGGCGGGGCTTTCGACTGTTCGTACTATTTTTAGTGAAGGCCCCCCGCGGTGGTGGTCTAGTGGCTAAGGTACTCGGCTGCTGACCCGCAGGTCGCGGGATTGAATCCTGGCTGCGGCGGCTGCATTTTCGATGCAGGCGAAAATGCTGTAGGCCCGTGTGCTCAGATTTGGGCGCATGTTAAATAGCCCCAGGTTCTCGAAATTTCCAGAGCCCTCCACTATGGCGTCTCTAATATCATATGGTGGTTTTGGAACGTCCACATATCAATTAGTGAAGGCCGTCGAGAACGGGGACGAGCGCCCCCAAAAGCTGTCCTACGGCCAGTGCTGCTGGTGTCTGGCGACCGGAAATCAGTGATATAATGACATAGGCAAGCATCTTAAGTCGATTGACGAGCTGGGCATCGTCTTCGACTGAGTCCGTTTTGTTTGTAGGCGAGCCTTATTAGAAGCTGCTTCCGACGCTTTTCTATAAGCGACTTTTTTGTCAGATATATACTGCCTCAGACATTTTCTGTGGAAGCACCACCCACGATGTTGCCTTAGCCCCGATAAAGAATATTACCATTACAATATTATGGTGGCGTCCGCGACAGGACGAAGGTCTCGTGTTACATCTGAGATCCTCACGTTGTTTGTGTGTGGCAGACGAGAATGGACGACAAGAGAAAGCTAGTTGAGCTAGGGAAGGAGATGGGGCTGAGTGGAGAATGGAATATTGTAATGAAATTATTCTTCTTTATCGGGGCCAAGGTTCGTCAATGCTTGTTTTGCGTGTCGTGCGAGGAGAAACGGACTTTGAGATGACGTGATAACAACACACACGACGTTTATGACAGAGCACGAAAGATCAAAATGGAACATAGAAAATAATGAGACACAAAAGGTACGTACAACCAACAGAGAGAATTAAGCTTGATTTAAAAAATGAACAATTAACGTTCAAGTAGGAACGTTCGAAAATCCAAGAGCCAGATTGACGGTCTAACAGACGCCGATGAGACGCTGGGCAGGAAGTGGTCGAAAGGCGCTATGGAGTGGGCTCACTTGCCGATGTGCGACGCTCTCGTGGCGACTGCGCTTGACGGCGTGGATGCGACTGCGGAGCAGTCAACCCGCATCAGAGACGCAATGCTCCATGCGTGTAAATGGCCAGCCCGTCCAGCGGACAGCTCGCATCGAGACGCGATGCTCGGCGCAACCGTGACCATTAGGCAGGCCACGTACATTGCTGTGCCGAACGTCAGACCACAGAGACGCCTCGCCGAGATCCGTGATGCCCTCGGCAAGGAAGAAAAAATTGCCCGCAGCTTCCCTCGGGGGAACACTGAGGAGGATGCGGACCATATAATTGGTTAACGGGGTGTTAAAGTGCGACTTACTTGGGTTGATGGCTAAATTGGTTAACGTGGTTGTGAAATGGGGTGTTAAATTGCGACTTACTTGGGTCGATGGCTAAATTGGTTAACGTGGTTGTAGGAGGGGGTGTTAAATGAGTGAACACGTACACACGTATGCGAAAGGGCGGCGCTGGTCGAAGGGACGTCGATCATTGTGTTTGTGGATTCGTTGGAATTCATTTCACCGCGACCTTGGACGTCGACGCGCCGTACAAACCAACCGACGAGCGGCAACTGAGTGAGCGAGCGCCGACCTTGAGTATATATACAGCACGACGGCGCATGCACTGTCAGCTGTTGAATGTTCTCGAAGCGCGACGCCACATGCGCGTCCACTGGAGAATCAGGAGAATTGTAGATGTTGAACGCGGTGTGTAGAGGAGGAAGGGTGCACAGATGGTGGAGGAGTGAAGCGCGCGCGTTGTGTAGGGGAGGAAGGAATGCACAGATGGTGGAAGAGTGGGCGACGGCGCGACGGCGCATGCGCGCGCGTCAGCTGTCGAATGTTCGAGAAGCGGTGTGGACGGCGCGGACGACGCGGACGGCGCACTACAGGGCGCGAGTATAAGATGCTCCGCATCTAAAACAGCAGGCCAGGCCGCGCCCTGAGATGCAGTACTCGTGCCAACAACGTCACTCCAGCTGGTAGTTGGACGGCAGTAGCGTGGACAGCCGCGTTCCCTGGCCGGAACTGGATCGCCTGCGTCCGACGCTTCAGCCCGCTGTCTCCCGTCTGCCGCTGCTTCGGCTTGTCCCCAGTCACAAAGCCTACCGCCACGTAATGATCAGACGTGGCCCAATCGTGGCACGCCACTTCTATGGGCCACGGCAAGTCAGCTGATTGGCGCACAGTTGCCTCGTAATCGCACGTGCCTTGTTCCGCACCTTCGTCGTTGTCGTTTTTCTCGAATCCTCACAGCAGGTATTCAAATCAGGTATTCTCATTTTCTTACATACGTTGCTCCAAAAGTAGTTGGTGCTGACAAAGTGTGCGCTGCATTCTTTCATCGGCGACGTGAACGACTTCCCGATTCTCAACTTCACGATTCGTTCCTTTTTCCTCGCTGCATATTTTGGAAAGGCGTGGAGCCTGGCTCTTTTCCGTGCTCTGTTTGTGCTTTGCGGCACGCAGCACATCAGATTGCGTTTGAAGCATTTAAATTTGACCCTATCATGCCAACTGCAGCAATTTAGGTGGGCGTGATAACGACTCGAAGAAGGAAAAATTGGCCCCGTATCTGCATGTTACACTGCAAATGTCATCGAAAGACCATAGTCTTGCGTCTGGAGAGAATGAACAAAATGTTTATTTGATGATCTGCGCAGGCGAACGAACGCATAAAGTGACGGCACACGTTACACATGAGCGCTATCTGGCAGTTACCTTGGAAAACGAAGCGCGTGGCATGCGCGCCCGTCTCGGAGGTGATAATGTGTAAAACGCAAAGTGACGGGTAGGTGCCACCACCGTGACGTCTTAGCAAAGCGTTTAAAGGGGTCGTGAAATGGTCGCTTTACAACGACAATGCGGCACCATCGGCAGCCACAAGCGCTGACTGTATCATCAGCCCGAGTGGACCTGCATAGACGCTTTACCTATCGAGGAACGCGGGACTCTATGGCATATCGAGCACACGCAAGAGGCGCTCATCAGCGTCTGCCGTACACGATCCGCGTCCGACAAGGACGCTGCCTAATATGACGTCAGAGTTCAAGTTAGCGCCAATTGCGTGTCAAAGACGCTGATGAGTGTCCCAGTTGCACGCATTCGCAAGTACTGAAGAGCTCCGCGTTCCTCGATTGGCAAAGCATTACTTACGATGACGTCACCTAGTTAGTATGTGTGGACGCCGGTGGCTTCGCATTGTCGCTTTACAGCAAGCATTTCACGACCCCTCTAAAACACTTGCCTTTTCGTTCAAGCGCTGCATGGTCAGCGCAGCGTGATAAACGCTATGCTCCTTATAATTACTTATGCATGCATTTTCTAGTAAAAGACACACGTGCTGAATATAAACGTGTTGATGTGGTGCTTCAGATATGCGCGATAATTGCTTTTTAATTGACAATCGCACACGTATGAACGCTGAATATTGAGCAATATTGGTGGGCAATATGGATGGGGTAAGTCGTTTGGGGTATCGCCTGGTGCCGTTTAGGGTACCGTTAGGGGGTAAACAAACATACAGACAGACCAAAACTTTTGCGTCGATGGTCCTCAAAAAATACTATCGTCTTTAAAAAAGCAAACGCACCCCAGGCGCGGCCCTTCCCCGCGGCCCCACATAACTCCGAAACTCTTTGAAAAAAAATTATTGCGGTGGCCGCGGGGCGGCGTGACAGTCTACGGAACTTGCGCAATGGCACCATTCTGCCCCACTAACCAGGCGCGCTTGAGTGCCTGCCAATCTCGGACGCCGCTAGACGTGCATAAAAATGCCGCCAGCTGGCTAGCCGCTTTACCTCCGATGACCAGAACCGCCAAAAAGCAATTCACGATGCCCAGAACTCAACTCCCGTTTTTCTTGCGGGTGCCTTGCTGTCAGTGCCGCACCGCACACCTTGGCTCTCTTTCAAACTCCTGCCAAAGTACGATGGGCCATTTCGTATTCTAGAACACCCCTCTTCAGCAAATTACCTTATTGAGCCTTTTACGCCACCACCATAAAATCTGCGACGTCGTAATAGACTCGAGACGTACCATGGTTCTATGGTGCCTGCAGATGACTAAGTCGCCAGGATGGCTTCTTCTTTTCCGCGGGGCCATTCTGAAGCAGAGGAAGTACTCCGGTGCAGAGGCAGCAATATCTAGCGCGCAGCAGAAGCTCAACCTTGTGAAGTATGGCTGGTGCATTGCCTAATTAGCAACCTGATCCACGCTAAATAAATATCTTTTATAATATATTTGGTTAGTGAAAGCAATTTAATAAAAGTTGTTAGTGCACAAGGTCCTCGTGCGTTTCCTGTTACTGAGACAATCGTCTCTGTTGATGTGTGCAGCGCATCGTTTCACTTCTTAATGCCAACTTTAGCCCCAGTAAAAGGACTACTAAACCCATTTTACCACTGCGCTCAGGTGGCGTACTTCGTGCAACACCTGGGCAATGCCTGCATCACTGTGGAGTGCGAGAAGGCCGTGAAGGAGATCAGGTCGTCCATCGACAAGTCGGTCGACCCGTGCCGAGACTTCTACGGCTTCTCGTGCGGTCTTTGGGGCCGCGAGAACCGATACGCGAGCTACATGGCAGCCCAGCGTGTCGCCTACGTCAACGCCGTGAACAGCACTCTCTTAAGCGCTGGCATAATCGGGGTACAGGCACGCGACGGCATGACGCTGCAGCTGTCTGTGGTGTACAGGTGCGGGCGTTTTCATAAAGACTAACGATCAACGTGTCATTTCATATCTGGTGAAAAGCGATGGTTTACACAGGATGATCTTTGTAGTGGGACGGTTAAAAATACCTTGACACCCAACTCACAATTCGCAGTGTAGCAGCTTAGGCTAGTTGGTATGGCATGACGATAGTTATAGCGAGAGAACAAAACGACGACACAAAGACAAGAAGGTCCTTCTTGTCTCTGTGTCGTCGTTTTGTTCTCGCGCTATAACTGTCGTCACAATTCGCGTTATCTTAATTAATTATGAAGCGTTACAGTGGTATTCCATCTATGGCCACGTGATAGTGACGCGTCCGCAAAAGCGTGAGATGTTCTGCGTAGTTGGCGGCGCGGTTAATCAAGGCTCTGGCGTGAATCACAGTTGCCGAAGGACCTCGACAGTCAGGCTGTCTTCTATAAGATCAATCGGTCAACACCTGAGTGGGGTATCGATATACTGCGCAGGTCGTGCATCAAGTTCTTTGACCGACCATCATCCGTAGACATGATGGAGATTTGGAGCGCCTCCGCGATTGACCCCCTCGTCTGGACCACAGTCACGAGCTTCGATAGCCTCTTCGCTCTTGCTGTGGATAACGTGCTTCAGTACGCCATGGAGTCCATCGTCAACGTGCGCTGGGAAAGCGACAGCACCCCATCGTTCACTACCGGCGTGTACATCTCCACGGGAACGACCATCGCGAGACACCTGGAACCCGACTCTCGAAAGTTCCTCGTCAACCGCGCCCTCGAAGCGCTCGGCCACAACGTCCTGACAAGCAGTCATGTCCCGGAGATCGAACGCATTGATGATATCATGACCCAATGGGCGTCCAAGCCAACACCAGATGGCGAAAGCGTGGAGGTCCTTCTGCATTATCTCGACGCCCCGAAGACAAACTGGTCACAAGTACTCGCGGCGTACGCGAGCATGACTGGTCGGCGAGTTCCGTCGAGCGCGAATGTGCTGGACCTTGCGGACGTTCGGGGAGTTCTGGAAGTCCTCGCGAACGCCAACCTCTCGGTCGTCTCCGTGTACCTGACGCTCGTACCTCTGGCCAAGTTCTTCGTCTTGGTGAGCGAAGTCCAACGCCGTGATGACAAGGAGACGAGCACCAAGGGCGAGGCGTGCGTCCGCGCCTTGGAGCTGCTCTTCAGGGACGGCTACGGGTCGTGGCTCACCGAGAACGTTCAGAAATCCGGAACGGTTGACGAGGTCAGGAAGACTGTGAGCGACTTGACGGTGGCTGCTAAAGACGTAAGCAAGATACTCGTGCGCATTCCTTTGGACGAGAACCCCATCGTCGTGCCAGCGTGCTTCACGAGAAGTAAGTAGAGCGCACATCTATGGTATAAGGTAGCAGGACAACTATTTCGAGGAGGTATACCTCAACCAAATTAACCATGGGTTCATAATCTTAAGTACTCTATAGTAGCGATTTGATACCGGACAGAGAAAGAATACTGATGCATCAGTGCATCTCAATTCATCGTTATTTCTCTGTGTTGTGGGGAATTTTTACAATCCAAAAGTGTTTAAGACTATGAGGCGTAGCCATGAGTTTAATTTAGGCACTTCAGTGTCTTGTTAACATTACAGTATTTTTGTAAACGAGCACTACTTTGTGCTTCGCCCTTCCCTATTGTTGCTCGCGCTCGGCTCGCAAGGCATGCAAAACCAGCGCGGCAGCTGCCCGGACTGTCTCCGCCAGTGAGCGTGGCTTATAAACGACAGCGTGCGATGAGCCAGGCGCGGTGGTTCATTATTTTTTTCAATTGCAAGTTCCACCTAAACTAGCCCTGAACTTGAGCCGATCATGCGTAATTCACAGGCATGGGTGGAAGAACATGGTCGTCGGCAAGATTTTTTTGGGAGGGAGGGTGCGAATAGCAGTCTTGCATCGCAGCTGGGGCTGGGGGAGAGCACTGGCATAAGGTTGGGTGACGACAAGTGCAGGTGAGGCTGGAGGGGAAAAGTGCCCCTTTTGCACCCCCCTGCTGACGCCCATGTGGAGGAATAAAACGAAATGAGTGACATAATGTCAAGCAGCCATCACCACCATAGTCGAGGTGGTGTTGGTCTTGGTAGGCGAACTCGTTTTGAAGCCAGCAGTGCCAGCCCACCACGTGACATCTTGCGCAAGATCACGCCAGCAACGAGACTGTCGATACATCGTAGTATGGCACCCGGTAGCTTTTGATCTAAACGCGCTTGTTCGGCACTGACTGGCTGGCTCAAACAGGAGGTTCAAAAACGGAACACCATCGAGAGTACTAAAACCTACCGCACACTCTGTCGTTTTGAACACGTGTAGGGCCGACCTGGTGGGCTTCAACCACGTGACGTAATACTACCTCATTTCTTTCCTCTTCCTTCGTGTTCGCAGGGTCTTTTATGAATTCGTCTTACATGATTTAAAGGCGAAAACCATCTTCTTGTTTTCTATTCAGTTGACGTATTGATAATCACCCGTCACTCTCCGAAAGCTTTCTGCACATCGCCTATTTTTGCAGTGCCTCTGTCGTCAGCCACAACGATCACAAAAGGCAATTCAAATTGACGATGTCACGCATGTGAAAACCTGATCGTGTTGTACGACAGAGGATGGCACTTTCGTCATCGCCTGCCGTTCTTTTTCTGTCCTATGTCCAGCGCTGTTTGTTCCTATCGTAATTTCGCCTAGATTTTCACAGCGCCATCTAGCGTACGGGTTATGTGTTCCTGCTTTTTTAGGACTAACCTTATCCTTTCCGGAAGCGCGTTCGTGTGTCATGTGTTCTTTCGTTTACCCCACAGTGCTCCACCGCTCCGAAGGAGACGTGACACCGCCGGTCCAAAACGTTTCCGTGCCGCAGAAGCTCAAATCGGACTTCGTCGCGAACACCATCCTTTTCTACCGTGAACGATGCCGCAAGGGTGGTACTTGCGGGCCGCTCCTCACCGCGGCCTCCACTGCTATGCAGCGAGACGACCCCGAGGCGCCACTGCGGCTCCTGCTGCCGGACTTCTTCCAGGCCGGTGCAGTGGAAGCGGCCGTCAACTACGGCACGCTTGGGGTCGAACTCGCCGCGCTCAGCTTCGAAGCGGCACTGTCCAAGAACTGGTCTTCTTCATCCGACTACGGTCCCTGCATCGCGCACTACGCCCGCACCCACCTCAGAGTCGCCCTGCCCGGACACACCTGGGGCCACGTCATCGGAAGCCACTGGGCGCTTCAGGTGGCGCTGCAGGCAGCGGCTACGCGTGACTCTGTATTCGACGCGAGCGCGGAGCTCCCGAGGCTTCTCTTTATGCGCTTTGGACACGCGTGCTGCGCGCGAGCTGTGGCGCTGCCTCAACTCGGCGAAGACTACCACGACGACGTCAGCGGCACTGACCAATCGCGGGCTACCTGCAACGCCATCGCGATGCCTGTGCGTGCATTCGCCTCTTCGTTCGACTGTCACGGCATGCCCCGCATGAAGTGCTGAACGCGCGGTACTTTAGCCGCGCAGATTCGCTGTTCACCCTATAGTATGAACCATGATCACGTAGATTTTTGATGCTTTTCTATCTAACCCTTTAGTTTTCTGACTTCATGTTGCTTAATCTACCAGATGCATTATATCGCGGCTTTTACAGCTACGCACAGGCGTATTTCGATGCGATGGTCTTGCTAAAGTAGTGAATCGCCTACCCACTTTGATTTTTATGGGCGAAGCTTCTGAAGGCGTGGGTCTGTACATCCTCCAATTTATGTATTAGTAGTAGGTAACCGCCGGTGCTAACTATGCCTCAAGGTATATAATAGCTGTATCTTCCCAGTACTTAGCTATGGAGCAGAAACCTGGAGACTTACAAAGAGGGTTCAGCTTAAATTGAGGACGACGCAGCGAGCAATGGAAAGAAAAATGGTAGGTGTAACCTTAAGAGACAAGAAGAGAGCAGAGTGGATTAGGGGACAAACGGGGGTTAAGGATATCATGAATGAAATAAAGAAGAGGAAATGGACATGGGCCGGGCATGTAGCGCGTAGACAGGATAACCGCTGGTCATTAAGGGTAAATAACTGGATTCCCAGAGAAGGGAAGCGGGTTAGGGCGAGACAGAAGGTTAGGTGGGCAGATGAAATTAAGAAGTTTGCGGGTATAAATTGGCAGCAGCAAGCACAGGACCGGGTTAACTGGTGGAACATGGGAGAGGCCTTTGTCCTGCAGTGGACGTAGTCAGGCTGATGATGAGGATGATGATGAACCGCCGGTGGCACATACCCGCTCTTGAGCGAGTATGTGCCACAGGGGATGCGAGATGGGAGAGGGCGGTATTTGGAGTGGTCACTAGAAGGACACACAAACACACGGACGGACAGATGGACACATAGATGGTCGCGCGGACGGACGAAAGCAAGAATGAACAGACGGATGGAAGCACGGATGGGCTGACAGACGCTTCGCCCCACTCATCATCATACACTTCGTGGATATGCTGTGATTTTTGTCCCATAGAATACGATACATCGTTAGATGTACAGGGTGTTTGAAGGAACTTGTGCAATGCGCGAACAAAATGGGGAAAAGGGGCTGTTAGCTCGTTGTATTCACAGCTGCTTTTTTCTGTAGTGGCAGGCATCTTAAGAGGGTTGAGGATATTACTTGGAGAGGTAATTAGGAAAGTTAAAATGGTTAACTTTTTATTTAGTGAAGTGAAGTAGTTAAGTCAAATGGGAGAATTGAAGTCCTTCATGCGAAAAACCGATTGCCGCTTTGAGATTTTTGAAAAGCGGCTTCTAGTGATAAGTGCGAATTAACAAAATTATCCCCAAGTCTGCGGCCAAACCGAACCACGGAAAAGCTCAACTGAAATGTGGGAGTGTTTTTATGTCAACCATCAACCGATTTCGTTGTGTGTGGGCTGCGCTCGCAATTACCGACCGAATGACGCGCGTATACGCTGTCGAACGGGGAAGAACTGCACCCCGGTAACCGCTGTTTTGAACAGTGACGTCACTGTAGTCGCCTGCTTGTTGCGCTCTTCAGTCCGTTGGTTTTGGTTTCGCCGTAGAACTCGGGAGAATTTCGTTGATTCGTAGTTATTACTAGAGGCTGCTCAGCTTTCTCAAATATCGAAGAGGCAATGGCTTTTTCGTATCAAGAACTTCTGTTTGACGTAAAAGTGCTGAACTCAACTAATTAAAATATAATTAAATAAACTTCCTAATTATCGTTCCAAAAGATGTCTTCAACCTTCTTAAGATGCCTGCCGCTACAAAAGAACCAACTGTGAAGACAGCTAGCAAATAGCGTTTTTTCTCATTTTTAAACAATATTAGACACATTTCTTGAAACACCCTGTATATAAAATGCTTTATGTTACACAAATATCATGACCATAAGCTAATTTACGCACCCATTTCTTAACTGTTTATCTTAGTGTTTTCTTCGGACTGAATATCACACTTATCTGGGCTCTGTCTGGCTAGCCAAAACGATATGGACTTCAGGTCGCCTGGACTCACCAAAACCAGACCAAGCACGTCTGGCATACCAATTTGCTCAGATTCACATCGTAACTTGAGCTCGGGCTCGACATACTAAGTTAAACTCGAGATAACTTACCCGGACCCCGCTTGCCCAACAAAAGCATTAGCTTATGCTCGTCAAAACAAAGCCAATTGAGCTCTGTGCTTGGCTCGGTTTGACGGGTATTAGACTAGCGCTCGGAAGACCAGCGCTTCAGCGCAGCTTCCTGGTGACCACAAGGACTAGGAGTTGGGCTTCTAATGCGTACCGGTGGGCTTGTGATTCATAGCCACGTACCGCAGTACCCATGAGGAACGAGGAAAAAATGTGCACACAAAGTTATCGTTTGTAGAGGCCTCTGTTGCGTATTATGTAAGGTGGAGCATGCATCAGAACTATACTCCTTGGGTCCCTTGTGCAATTACCAGTGACTGTTCGAAGGAGAAATACACCTTTGTCTTCTCAGTAGATGCACAAGGGAGCAGTAACTGTCTCCCTGGTTGTGGTGTCTTCGTCCGAGAGGCAGTTACTGCGTCACTCGACCCCAGTTTTCACCCTCTTTCATGCCATCAATCTCTATCTACTCGAGAGGTGGCTTTACGTTCGGTGGCCAAGCGCCGGCTTCACTTTCTCTTGTCTATATAGGTCGCGCGTTCCCCGGCTTAGATCACCACACAAAGGATGGTGCTACAACTCAACTGAGGCACTGCATCACATGACGTCACGCCGGAATCGGTGACGTCCCGATGACTTCACAATTTCTGGATCCGTGATGTGATGTCACATGGTCTCCCTGGTTGTGGTGTCTTCGTCTGAAATACAGTTACTGCGTCACTCGACCCCATTCTTTACCCTCTTTAATCCCATCAATTTCTATCTACGCGAGCGGTGGCTTTGCATGCGGCGTCTCGCTCTCTGGGTCCGACGCATCTCCAACAAGAGAGGGAGATTACGAAGCAAGCATGTTGTGCAGCTAGCTCATGCCTTCGTCATTAGCCGTACTTTATACGTGGTCACCTATCTTCACTTGCGCGAGCATGATGCAGAAAAAGTCGAGGTACTCATCCGTAAAGTGATTAAGAGAGCCTTTGACCTACCTGTCACAACTTCTTACGCGCGACTTCTCGCACTGAGAGTAGTGAACACCTCACAAACCGATACACACGTCCAACACAGGCTAAGTCGAGACGGCATCTGCTGGACCGGCTTCACTTGGAACACGGCTTCCACACCCAGGACCGTAACCAGTTGCCCCAACTCTGGGGACGCGCCATCAGAGTTTGACCCCTCCCCGCAAAAATGACTAGAGAATACAGTAGTGGTCGTCGTAAGGTGTGATGGTTAAGGACGTTCGTCACTATGTTTGTCGATAGCGGACGAGAAAGGATTGATATGAACCATTTATTTGATGGCATGGGTGGAAAGGCTGACGGCGCACGGATACGATACCGTGTGGAGCGCCGTTGAGTCGGACGTCGCGGCCAACCCAGCAGTCAAGGTCGCAACTCCGGAGGTCCAGGATCAGGCCACGGCTCACGAGGACCACACCCGGTAGGCCTCATCCACGAACCTGCTCCCGGCCACTGCACCCAGGCAGGAGCCGTTCAGCAGGCTCGTCCTTGGACCTTGTACAGGCCGACGGACTCGACGTCGAACGGAGACACCGGAGCTCGACCTGGCCGACACGTACGGGTCCCACGTCCGGCTCAGGAACGCTGCCAGGAACTCGTCCTCTCGAGCGGCGCACCGCTTCGTCTGCCTTCGTGGTCTCAACCCTCAATTCAGCCAGCAACTCCCCTGGCACCTGGGTCCTCGGCCACCCTGGACCTTGCACGGCTCCGTGGTCCGTGCACACACCCGTGTCTCGCCCGGCAGAACGTCTCGCTCGTCCCTTGCCGATGTGCGACGCTCTGGTGACACCGGCGCTTGATGGCATGGGTGCGACTACTGAGCAGTCAACCCGCATCAGAGACGCGATGCTCCATGCGGGGAATGGCCAGCCCGTCCAGCGAAGAGCGTGCGCCGAGACGCGATTCTCGACGCAACCGTGACCATTAGCCAGGCCACGTTCGTTGCTGTGTCGAACGGCTGATCGTGGAGACGCCTCGCCGAGATCCGCGATGCCCTCGGCAAGGAAGAGAACAGCAGGCCAGGCCGCGCCCCGAGATGCAGTACTCGTGCCAGCAATGCCGCCCCAGCTGGTAGTTGGACGACAGTAGCGTGGACAGCCGCGTTCCCTGGCCGGAACCTGGATAGCCTGCGTCCGACGCTTCGGTCCGCTGTCTCCCATCTGCCGCTTCTTCGGCTCGTCCCCAGCCACAAAGCCTGCTGCCTCCTAATGGTCGCACGTGGCCCAATCGTGGCATTCCACCTCTATGGGCCACCCCTGGTCATCAGCTGATTGGCGCACAGTTGCCTCGTAATAGCACGTGCCTTCTTCTTCTCTTCTTCTTCATTTCTTGTTGTCGCCTTCGTGCCACCTGCCCTCCGCTCGTCTTCTTCAGTTTTCGTTTGACGTTCCTCGGAGTGTTTAATTCCTTTCCTTACACCAGGCAAGGGCACACGCCTTGCAACGTCACTATGGCAAACACGGAGTCTTCTACGTGGATGTGGCTGGTCTTGACTGTGGAGGGTGACGGCAGCGGTAATTCACGAGGAAAAGCAAGTAGACGGACTAACTTTCAAAGCTTCTGGTGCAACACAAGCGAAAGAGGTAGCTATCCCTAGCTGCCTCTGACCACCGATTTCAATGTATCATATCAGATTCGCGTAGGGCATGTCGAAATTATGAAGCTGGTTGGATCACACCACAGGCGGAAAAAAAATTGCAGAACTATAGCAACCGGGGCTGACACCTACCACATCGTTTGGGCTTGCCAACTCAACTCAGCCTTTCCCCCCAACCCTAACGCAACCAGAGGAGTGAAAGGAGACCCTGCTGGGTTGCTCAGATCTTCAAGCCCAAAGATCCCTGGTCCACAGGGCTAGGTTAGCGAGTGTCACCAATGGGGTCCCGGAATATCCACCCACCATGAAGTTTCTAAAGCGCTGAATCTCTCTTTTTTTCAGTAAAGGCTTTCATTCACTCACTATGGATTCCATGCCGACCGATTGTGCCCCCGCGATCTCCGACGACAGCGCAGCTCTGGCCGACTGGTCTCTCCCTACGCCATCTCCTGACACCCACAATAGCTCTCGCCGAGTGGTGCCCCGTCTTCGGACTCCTGCAACCGTGTCCATCTTTCCTATCTTCTTCTTACTTGCGTATGTCGCTGCCTCTGCGCCACGCTTTCTATTTCCCCCTCTCTATCTCTATACCTCTTAATCCTATCCTTTTAATCTCTCCTTACCCCCACCCTTCGTGAGCTGCTGCTGCGGTGTCCTCCCCCTGAGAGGCAGTTACGGGGCTCACTTATCACTTCTTTTCATTTAAAATCACTCGCACACACGTGCGGTGGCCAAGCGCCGGCTTATTTTGCCTTGTGTAGGTTGCGCCTTCTCCGGCTTAGTTCACTGCACAAAGGAGGGTGCTAAAACAGCAACGTGATGCGCTGCGTCACACGATGTCACGCCGAAGTTTGTGACGCCCCGATGACGTCACTGGATTCGTGATGGCATGACGTCATAAGGTAACGTCGCCTAGTGATGCTGACTTTCTACGTCAGTGGTGCCCACGCTGCGGTCAAACTTGTTTTATAAGCCTTCTGCGGCTTTCACCTTAAAAACAACGTTCAGTCGTTAAACAGAGACTAAAGAGAAAAAAAAACAAATTTTCGCGTATTGATAAAGTACAATTTGCCAATCCTGAAAACGCCACTTGCGCAGCGACGCCTTGTAAACAAGAAAATGTGCGAAAAGAAAGTACGGGTGGACTCCCACAACAAACACCGTGACATCAGAGATTTCGGAAGTGTCTACCTGGTTCACGTAGCTTGTCATCGATAATAATGAAATACATTGCCTTCTTTGGGAGCCATCGACCTTGCATGTGAAGTTTGAGAAATTTTCATTGAGCCTACATTTTCAAAATTTTGACGTCATGTGCTCAGATTTCAGCGTGAAGTGTCAAAATAAAACTTCAATCTTTACTCTCTGCACTAATAACGACCATATAATACTGAAACTTAAGGCATCAGAATTCTTAGAGTGGGCTTAATAAATCTAAACTAAGTTATAGCTTCTATTTAGTGGGCCTTTAAGTAAATTCAGTGAAAGTAATGCCCCTGTCACATGGCTAATATAATCTCATTTATTGCGAATGTCATCGTTCCCAATGTCATTTGTTTGCTATGTAGTGAAGAAGAGGGGCCTCGGCGGCATTTCTCGGCGCCTCAGGGGCATCGCCATCAGCATAAGCTCGTGCTTGGTGCGCTTGGCTGGACGCTGCTGACTGTATCGCCTTCTGCGTTCTGCTCTGCAAATAAACCCCGTTACATGTGGTGGAGTCTGCTGGATTTCGATCACCCCGGAGCTTCTAAATCGCATTTTACCATCCAATATGCCTACCGACGCAAGCGCCCCTCCAACTCCCGGAATCTCCACCCACCATGAAGCCTCTAAAGCGCTGAATCTCTCTTTTTTTCAGTAAAGGCTTTCATTCACTCACTATGGATTCCATGCCGACCGGTTGTGCCCCCGCGATCTCCGACGACAGCGCAGCTCTGGCCGACTGGGCTCGTTCCGTTAATTCGAACTGGATTTTGTTCAAAGAAAAAGTAGCATACCTGACTGAAACGTTTGTTCCCCTGAGGCTAGTCACCACCAACAAGCATGCTCCCTGGTATAGCCAATCTTTGAAAAGGTTGGCTAATAAGAAAAAAAGGCTGTTTCGGTCTGCTGAAGTTTCTGACTCGCAGGCCAGATGGGATTCTTACTACGTTGCTAATGGGGAATATAGGAGGGCCACAAAAGCAGCAAAGGAAACCTACTTTAATAACACACTCCCCAATATGTTAGCCAACAACCCGAGACAATTTTGGAGGGTGGTGAATAAAAAAGATACTCGCGAAATAACACTTAAAACTTCGGATGGGGTAACCCATAAAGATGACTGCGCTGTTATTCTCTGTGACACCTTCGCGGTGGCAGTGTCAGGTCTCCTCAACAAAGATTCGAACCCTGTTTGTCAAGCTAGTGGTTATCTCCCGATGGAAGCAATTCGTTTCGACACAGCAGGTGTACAAAAAATAATAGAAAATCTTAAAATCTCGTCTTCCGCCGGAATTGACAACATTACTTCCAAGTTTTTAATCAACACTAAAGTCTACAGCGCCATAATCTTAACAAAAATATTTGAGCAATCTCTGGAAGCGGGCTGTCTTCCGGATGATTGGAGTGTGGGAAGAATTATTTCATTCTTAAAGTCAGGTGATAAACTTTGTCCGGAAAATTACAGACCAGTATCAATCACTTCGATACCATGCAAAATAATGGAACACGTAATTTATTCGCAGCTTGTAAAATTTTTAGAGGGCAATTCTTTCTTTACTGATTCGCAGCATGGATTTCGTAAAAACTTTTCCTGTGAAACGCAACTAATATGTTTTGTACATGATTTGCATTCTATTCTCAACAACGGCACACCCATTGACTGTATCTTTTTAGATTTCTCAAAAGCGTTTGACAAAGTACCTCATGATTTACTCATTTTAAAATTACGGAGCCTCAATATAGACGATAACGTCCTCGCGTGGGTGATTGTTTTTCTCAGTAACCGTTCCCAATTTGTAACTGTTAATAACTTTGATTCGCCCAGGGTCCCGGTTGGCTCTGGGGTCCCACAGGGCTCCGTGTTGGGACCATTGCTCTTTCTGGTCTATATAAATGATTTGCCTCTAAACATTACTTCTTCAGTGAGTGTTTTCGCAGATGACTGCGTAATTTATCGGGCAATTAAGGGTCATTCAGACGTTCTAGAATTGCAGGCTGATATGGATCGGGTTCAGGAATGGTGTGAGACTTGGGGCATGGCGTTAAACGTTAACAAATGCAAGTACATGCATGTTAACCGACACAGCACTAGTATCATGTCGTATCATATTAATAATGTTCTTCTCGAAGTAGTAAACTCTTATAAGTATCTGGGCATCCACATAACTTCTACATTGTCTTGGAAGACACACATTGAATATATTGCAGGTAAAGCTAATAGCACGTTGGATTACCTTCGAAGAAATTTTAATCAGGCACCCGTTTGCTTGAAACTCTTACTCTACAAAGTATTGGTACGTAGCAGATTAGAATATGCAGCATCTGTTTGGGACCCTGGTCATGACTCGCTTATCTATGAATTAGAACGAGTGCAGAATCGGGCAGCGCGCTTCATCCTTTCAAATCACCATCGCACCTCGAGCGTCACATCAATGAAAACTACACTAGCATTACCCCTACTGTCTCTTCACAGGAAAGTGTCTCGGCTGTGTATATTCCATAAAATTTACTTCACCAATTCGTTACTCAGAAGCAGATTATTGGCCCAACCAACTTACGTTTCCACTCGCATTGATCATCGCCATAAAGTAGGACTTCCTTTAGCGCACACCAAGTGTTTTCATGATTCATTTGTGCCAAAAACATCTCTATGTTGGAATCATCTTCCTTGTGATATTGTTGGTATAAAAGATGCTGCTTTATTTAAAATTGCCGTCACTAATTTTATTTGTACGTAGCCTCAGTTCAACCCTGTAGCAAGCGATGATTGCAATTTTTCTGTTGTTGTATTTTGCTTTGTATGCTGTACATGTATGTATGTACCCACTCCCCTCTGTAATGCCCTCGGGCCTTGAGGGTAACTGAATAAATAAACAAATAAACTCCTCCACCGGAATCGCCTACTGTTTGTTCTCTGCGCCGGTTCCCTGCGTCTGCGAGATCCCCCTGTTTCCTCAGGCACAGAAGACAAGGACGTTGACGACTGGATTTTAATGTACGAGGAGTGGTACTTACAACAAATGGGATGACGCCACCAAGTTGGCCTACGTCCCCTTCTACCTGTCGGACGTGGCCAAGCTGTGGTTTATAAACCGCGAAGAGGAACTCCCTACATGGTCGGTCTTCAAAACGAGCCTCACACAAGTTTTCGGACGACCTGAGGTACGCTAACGCCGTGCCGAACAACGCTTGCATACTCGGTCCCAGCAGCATGGTGAGAATTTCACAAGCTATATTGAGGACCTTCTGCACCTTTGCAAGCGAGTCAACGAGTTGATGTTCGAAGAGCTTAAGATCAAGCACATGATGAAAGGCAATTAAGACAAAGCTTTCCAAATGTTGCTTTTCAAGAGTCCTCGCACTGTCCTAGAACTGACCGAGTTATGTCACAGTTTTGACGAGTTGCGCAGGTGACATCTTTCCACCCGACGTCTCTCGGTGCTCGACGAGTCTTTGTCCAGCCTGTCCACCCTTGGCATAGGAGAAGACCATGCCCTTCTTTTCAAGATCCAAGAGTTCATCCACGCTGAGGTCGTTTGTCAGTTATCTTTGATGTCCTGCGTACCCGATAAACCACACAGATTGACGTCTACACTCCACGACTTTATTCAAGACTAGGTCGCACAAGTTCTTCGTCCTGCCCGTGAACCGCCGCCAGGCGCCGCACCTCTCACTTACACCGAGGCCGTTGCTCAACCTCTACAGCCTGCGTTCCAGCCAGTGCCTATGTATTCACCGCCGCTCTTTTCGCCGCCGACTTATTCACCGCCACCTATGCCGATACCACATCGGCCCCAGTTTTCTGCCCCCCAGCCGCAAGTCGGAGTCTACTCCGACCAATGGCGGACCTACGACAACCGTCCGACATGTTTTGCTTGTAGCGGTGTTGGTCACGTGGCGCGTTATTGTCGTCGTCGCCAGGCTGCTCAGAACATTCGACGAATGCCCTCTTTCGACCCTCAGTTTTCTTCTACGCCTTCAAGCTCTCCTTTCTCTTCTTTTCCTTCTGATCGACCACACGGTCCCGCCCGCCACTCCCCATCTCCACGTCGACGTTCGCCTTCCCCTATGCGTCGCCGTTCTGGACCCAACGACCAGGAAAACTAACGGCCGCAGTTCCCG
The DNA here is from genome assembly GCA_013436015.1 of Rhipicephalus annulatus. Lineage (NCBI taxonomy): Eukaryota > Metazoa > Arthropoda > Arachnida > Ixodida > Ixodidae > Rhipicephalus > Rhipicephalus annulatus. Next base: position 561,653 of record WOVY01009363.1, read on the forward strand.
AGGCACGAACTGCGTCCCCGTCACCATGCACAAGTCTTCGCCCCTGTCCAGCTAACGTCATTCAAGTGTCAGTCGTTGGTATCGTCGTCATGGCGCTTGTCGACACCGGAGCCACTCTATTCGTCCTTTCCATCAACCTGTGCCGCAAACTCCGCAAAGTTCCGACGCCATTATCCGGCCTCTCTTAGAACGGCTAACGCACAAAGTGTAACACCTCTCGCAGCCTGTACCACACGAGGCGGCTGCATTTCCGATGGAGGCGGAAATGTTGTAGGCTCGTGTACTCAGATTTGGGTGCACGTTAAAGAACCCCAGGTGGTCAAAATTTCCGGAGCCCTCCACTACGGCGTCTCTCATAATCAAATGGTGGTTTTGGGACGTTAAACCCCACAAATCAATCAATCAAGCCTGTACCACACGAATCGTCATCGAAGGGATTGTGTATATCGTCGAATTCGTAGTGCTGCCCTCGTGTTCCCATGACATGATACTTGGCTGGGACTTCCTTGCGAATAATAATTCCGTCATTGACTGCTGTCGCGCTGAACTTGAGCTATTTGCACTTCCTGATGTTGACGCTGTCGAAGCCTCCCTGCCGTATTATAAACTGTCTGTTTCCGACGACACCACCGTACCACCGTACCACCGCGGTCTTCTCTGCTGGTGACTGTTTCGTGTGACGCTATTTCCGACGGTGATGTTCTATTTACGCCGTCTGCCCTGTTCATTCAACGCAAATGTTCTCCACTGCCCGTTGCTCTCCTTACTCTCCACCATGGCTTCACGAAGACGCTCGTGTACAATACGCTAGAAGGGCCTTTACCTTTATTAAATGGTCAATGTCTCGGTCACGTGCATCCGATTGACGCCCGTCACATTTTTGACGCTCCATCTAGTTTACTTTCTACGGACCTCAGCGCACTCATTTCTGACTCTGTTGTTGACCAGTCACTCCTTGACGCTTTCCAACGCTCCATCGATGTCGCAACGTCTTCATCAGAATGAAGCCAGTTGGTGAACCTGCTGCAAAAGTTTCGTACTTCTTTCGACCGCCACGCTTCTGGCCTCAGTCGCACATCGAACATATCTCACATGATTGACACAGGAAGCCATACACCTCTACGGCAGCGCCACTACCGAGTTTCAGCGTCGGAGCGCAGTGTTATTGACGACCAGGTTGCTGACATGCTTCAGCGGGGTATTGTACAGCCTTCTAACAGTCCCTGGGCGTCACCGGTCGTTCTTGTTAAGAAGAACGGCTCCATTCGGTTCTTTGTGGACTATCGACGTTTAAACAAGATCACCCGTAAGGACGTTTACCCGTTACCGCGAATAGACGACGCCCTTGACAGTTTGCAGGGAGCAGAATACTTCTCTTCGCTGGATTTACGGTCTGGATACTGGCAAGTTCCTATGGAAGCATCTGACCAACCGAAAACAGCATTTGTCGTACCTGATGGATTATACGAATTTATCGTTATTCCTTACGGCCTTTGTAACGCTCCAGCCACTTTTGAAAGAATGGTGGACACTATTTTACGAGGCCTCAAGTGGAACAAATGTTTATGCTACCTCGATGACGTAGTTGTCTTTTTCACCAATTTCGACACCCATTTAAATCGTCTCGAGCACGTCCTCACTCGCCTAACCGATGCCGGCCTTCAACTCAACCTCAAGAAGTGTCGTTTTGATGCCCGGCAGCTCACCATTCTTGGCCACGTCGGATCGCGGGACGGCATACTTCCCGACCCCGCCAAGCTTCGAGCAGTCGCCGATTTTCTGAAGCCAAAGAACTTGAAGGAACTTAGAAGTTTTGTCGGCTTGTCGTCATACTTCATACGCTTTATTAGAGATTTTGCTTCCGTATGTGCGCCCCTTATGGGCCTTCTTAGCGGCGACAAGGACCTTTCCTCCTGGTCACCAGCATGCGACGAAGCGCACCAAATTACGCCGCCTGCTAACTTCACCACCCATCCTCCGCCACTACGATCCTGCCGCTCCCACGGAAGTTCATACTGATGCCAGCGGTGTTGGACTTGGCGCTGTGCTCGCGCAACGAAAGGCAGAGTTTGATGAATATGTCCTCGCCTACGCAAGCCGAACTTTGACGAAAGCCGAGGCTAACTACTCCCTGACCGAGAAAGAGTGTTTAGCTATTATTTGGGCCCTTGGAAAATTTCGCCCCTACCTGTATGGTCACGCATTCGACGTCGTCACTGACCACCACGCCCTTTGTTGGCTATCCACACTAAAAGACTCTTCCGGACGACTTGCTCGCTGGATGCTCAAACTTCAAGAATACGACAACCGCGTTATTTACAGATCCGGTCGTAAGCGCACGGACGCCGACGCCCTTTCTCGCCCACCCATATCGGATGAAGGTGTTTGCCTCTCTTCCCTCGAGCCTGCACTTGCGTCATCCGCCTTGCGCAACATGATGGTGGAACAACGAAAGGATCCCTGGATCAGTGGCCTCATAAGCATTCTTTCTGACCTTCTCACTCCTTCGCCGTCTCGCGCTCTCCGCCACCAGACTAGCAACTTTTGCCTAAGGGATGATCTTCTTTATCGACGCAACTACCTTTCTGACGGTCGCAAGTGTCTCCTTGTGATACCCCGCCATCTTCGAGCTGTTATCTGCGAAGCTTTTTACGCAGACCCACAGTGCGCCCACGCAGAGCTCTTCAATGCATACGCTAGGCTTCGACTCAGATTTTATTGGCGAGGTATGTATAACTACGTGCGAACATTCATTCGCTCGTGTGCTCAGTGCCAACGACAAAACGCTTTTCCAGGGCAAGTCTACCCATCACAACCTCTTCCTTGTCCTAGTCGACCTTTTGATCGCGTCGGCATTGACATTTACGGACCACTACCATCAACTCTAGCTGGTAATCGTTGGATTATTGTTGCGATAGACCATCTGACACGCTATGCCGAAACAGCCGCGCTGTTTCGGCATAGCCTGTGACGTTAGAACGTTTCTGTTGCAACGTTTCATTCTGCGTCATGGTGCCCCTCGCGAGCTCTTAAGTGACAGAGGCTGTGCCTTCCTTTCTGATGCCTTGAAGGCATTACTCAACAAATGCCGAATCGTGCACCGCACAAGTACAGCGTACCATCCTCAGACGAATGGCATGACGGAGCGCTTCAACCGTACTCTTGGCAATATGCTGTCGATGTACGTCGCCTCTGATCATTCAAATTGGGACCAAGTGCTCCTGTTCGTCACCTACGCGTATAATACTGCCGTACAAGCTACTACTGGGTTTTCGCCATACTTTCTTCTGTACGGTCGAGAACCTTCAAATACAGTAGACACTATTCTCCCATATAAACCTTATGATTCCGAAAGTACAGCTCTGTCCGAAGCTGCTCGACATGCTGAAGAATGCCGCCAGCTTGCCCGCTCTTTTTCTACCGAGGACCAGTGGCAGCAGCGATCCTGCCTGACTGGGGACCGTTCGGCTCCAAACTTTCCATCTGGTTCATTGGTATGGCTTCGGGCACCTGCTACTGCACCTGACCGCTCCGCAAAACTTTTCCCTAAATACATCGGGCCATACCGTGTTGGAGAGCAAACGTCACTCGTCAACTATATCGTGGAGCCATCATCCCATCCACAGACCTACGCTACCGTGGCCCCGACACTGTCCACGTCTCTCGCCTCAAGCCATACTATGACCCTTTAGTCGTTTCTTCTCCCTAATCTGCCAGGATGGTGTCTTTTTCTGCGGAGGCCGATTGTAGTGAAGAAGAGGGGCCTCAGCGGCATTTCTCCGCGCCTCAGGGGCATCGCCATTAGCATAAGCTCGTGCTTGCTGCGCTTGGCCGGACGCTGCTGACTGCTTCGCCCTCTGCGTTCTACTCTGCAAATAAACCCCGTTATTTGGGTGCACGTTAAAGAACCCCAGGAGGTCAAAATTTCTGGAGCCCTCTACTACGGCGTCTCTCATAATCATATGGTGGTTTTGGGACGTTAAACCCCACATAACAACAACAATATATATATATATATATATATAATATATATATATATATATATATATATTGTCAAGACGAATGTACATATATAAATATATATATATATATATATATATATATATATATATATATATATATATATATATATATATATATATATGCTTCTAAAAAACTTTTTTGGTGCCGGCTCGATCGGAAACTGATGAAGATCGGTCTCCGATCTAAATGTCACCAATTTACAGTTTCCTTAGAAGCGAATATTTATTTTCCCCTACTTCTACGGCAACCAAAGCTAGACTCTTTATTTCCGTGTCGCGCACGTCATGAAGACCCTTTCAAATTCTGAGCGCAGCTTCCTGTTGGGGTAATGTCGACTGCGTTTAAGGTTATGGCTATCTGCAGTTGTATGTCAATGTAACATTAGTCGCACATTGCCACAGAAACTACCACCTTTCGAGTGCTACGCACACCATTCTGCATTATGCCTAGTTCACACTGAAACATCCGCTTCTGCAGCGACCGAAATTCCCCCGCTCCGAAACGCAGCGTCGTTCGCCCTGGACGCGTTCCGCGCCGCCAAATATGCCGTCTACTACGGGGCGAACGCGGGATGGGGTCGCTGTCACCCGGTTCTTGTCGCGGCTCGCAGACGCTGCTACGCTATCCGGTGGTGTATACTTCGACGATTCTCGTACGCAAGAAGCAAGAAAAGACAGTACAGCTTACTTTGCTGGCAAGTGGCTGTCTTGTAATGCACGAAGAGCAGAAAAAACCACCGACGCCAGCGGCGTTTGTGGCTTCGTTTTGCTCTGCAAGACCGCAGGAAGCTCGGTCACGCCAAAAGCAAGCTCGATCACCTCTTCCACGAAATACGGACGCGAAGTGGGCACAGAGTAGGCTAAACTCCCATTGGTTTCAACATTCAGTTACGTGCACTGCGCCGTAACATGTGAGTAGGGCTTGGCCGCCATTTTTCAAAATTCCTTGACTAGGGCTCCTATTGGTCCGCGGGTGACCGATTCGGCGGCAGACGCCGCAAAAATCGGTCCGAGAGCGATCGGCGCGGAGAGGGTCCTTTCGGCGGATCTCGCCGCCGCCGAACCGGATTAGGAGCACTTTCGGCGGCCGGAATGCTCAGTGTGAACGCGGCCTACAGGGGTCGCGAACCAAGCGAAACGCGCACAGCGCCTCTACGAAAAGCGAAGACAACCCGCAGGGCACATGTCAGCGCAGCATGCGCCTGAGCTCCGACGGAGGGTCCAGCGTGCATGACGGAGGAAGAAAGCGAGGTTAGATGCCAGTGGCTCGTGATGTCGACAGACTCCGCATTTGCCCTCTTTCGTCCTCGTTCGATGTATCATGCAGTTACGTTGGTGGCGACGTTCAACGCACGAACGGGTGCCTAAGAACTGTGTTCTAAAAGTCACGTGTGGAACGTACCCCTTACCACGGGTCGTGGTGGGCGAGTATGCCACAGAGAGTTAAAAGTTAACATCAGCCTTGACCTTTTCAAATTCTAACGCAGCAGCGTGAAGGAGCCTGTGTTGCAGAAAATGTGGTATCGAGGAGCAGTATATAGCGAGGAACAATGCTAACGAAAGCAATGAATAAAACTTGCTGCTGTAGCCGGAATCCAACACCGGCGTTCTGTAAGGCAATTAGACAGAGCCATGTTGTTGCTGCGAATTGCTTAATAATGCATATATAGCCTAATCAAGAATATGCACTATTAATTGCAAACTTACTGTTCTATATATACATCGCGTGATCCCTATCTAGATTTTTGCCTGCGGCAATATTGCTTTGAAATACTTCTTTTCTGCGTCAAATTTGCTCCTCCACACATATGCTTCTGCTCTCGATCTTAGCAACAGCCTTTTCCTTTAAAAACATCCTGCAAATCCGGAACTGGCTGGGCCACCAGAGCGGTTACTTTAAATAGAAATTATTCTGTTGTAACTATTGTGTACGCCTCATCTCGTCTTCGATTATAATTAAACCTCATTTAGGTTTCATTTCATGAACGGGTAAATATTGAAAGACAGCTAGATCTCCGAATAACTAACTGAATATGGGTTCTTGCGCGTGACGTGATGAAAGCAACTTCTTAACTTACTGGAACTCTGACCATGACGGCTCTAATGACGTACAAAAGCGTAACCAAGTTGTTAAATTGCTTCATTGCGATAATGACAATGCGAAAATGGTATTGTCCTCTGCGCTTAATAACGAAAACAAACGGCATACGATGTACTTCGTAAACATCGCAATGCTGTCACGGGGGCCGTGACGTGAATGAAGGGAGCGGACTCGATGCTAAGATGGAACTGTTTATTCGGACCAACTTGTGGCCAGGAACAGCAATACACGGGCACTGAAAGCGACAAACAGAGCGTCGGCCGTCGATCAACTGACAAGCGACAGAGCGTGGCGGCTTTTATACACCTGTCGTCGAATATTTCAGCCTTATTACTGGTCTTTGCGCAAGATTTGGAATAATCTCTAAAGGTGGCGTATTGCTGACAATCTTAACAGAACGATATACAATGATCGCTAACCTCCTTGAACAATGAGGCGCATTTTGCGCTGAGCATTCCGCACCCAGAATTTGTGGGCGAACATCCAATCAAAAAAAGTGAAAATAAAAAACGCGCGTGGCAATACATCGCAAACTTCGTGTCTCACGATGTTCAGGCCTTTAGGTCTCGTCATTGCAAGTGATCTATCTGGCCTTGAGGTCATATGAACATAGGAACATATGACATTATGCCTCCTAAGTACATAACCAGAGCTGTGAACATGTGACTTAAAGCACAGTACATGGCTCTGGCTAGGTGGTGGAGTTCAATCCTTGAGGAGAATCAAGTCTAGTGGGTACGGAATTCTAGCGTACCCGAAAGTGTGCGTGATCTCCAGGTTGGGGTCCGCTATCCGGTGGGAGGATGGTGTGCATCCTTCGGCCACACTCGTGACCGAAGCACAGTGTCTTGGGCCAGGTCTGCTTGACAGCTTGGCTCTGTTCCAGCCCTGTTCAAATGACCGACCAGAGGTCAAGTATTCGGCTTTGTGACTGGATGAATGTGGGTTGGGGTCCCATTGACATTTTTGCTGTATTTAGTAAACACTGATTCAATGCTTATAGCACCATGTGTGCATCGGATGAGTGAAAGAAGGAGGGCAGCCATCAAAATTGTTGTCTTTTGTCAGACACAACGTAATTATACACACAGGCAATGAAGCCAAGGGAGGTGTAAATGTCATTATATATGAAAGTTTTGACTGTATGATAACGATTTTCCATTGTCTGTTGCTGTCATTAGGTAAATGCGTTCAAACAAATTCGCGTGGCTGCTAGCGTCCAACACTACGTTTGCTAACCTTCACAACAATATTTACTGGACCATGTTTTCCATTGATGACGCAGCTTTCTGTCGCACATGTTACTACAGGAACATGTAATATGAACGCTTTTATACTGCTGAGATAGAAAAATATCTTTTGATATTATTGTGCTGAACTTAGCGCATGACATCAATAGGATTGTTGTCATTTTGATGCACACCTTTTTTAAAGCAGTCGACTTGAAGTAAGTACTAACATTTAGGAAGGTACAAATATTAGCGACTTTTTGGTGGAAATTCCTGATGTTTTAGGAATCTCTAACATATAGTTGTTGAAATCAGAAGAACATTTCGTTGTGTTGAGCTATTGCGAAGCAAAATACAGGAAATGGAGATGATGCTGCAACCGGAACAATTTCGGGTTTTGCACAAGTTGAGTATGAACGCGGTGCTTGTTCTTTTCTCTCCTTTTTTTCACACCCGAGATGTGTGAATAAAAGATGTTTACACTGATCATCATCATCATCATCATCATTATCATCATCATCATCATCAGCCTGACTACGTCCACTGCAGGACAAAGGCCTCTCCCATATTCCGCCAGTTAACCCGGTCCTGTGCTTGCATAACGAGTGATAACACAGATAACGAGTGATAAAGTTAACACCCCCTTAAAGATAAACCAAAACACCGAGCAGGATTTCGGAAAGACTGCTCGGTACAGACTCGCTCATACGGTCAGTCAGGTGATAGAGAAATGCGTGGAATATAATCGACCCTTATATAGAGCCGCCGTTGGTTACGAGAAGGCATTGAGCTCAGTCGAGCTATCAGCAGATATGTAGTCACTGCAGAGCGGGGGCGTTGAAAAAGGATATATAAATATACCGGAAAAAGACTTTGTGCGACTTCAAATATGTTTTCGTCTTTGATAAAAAGGTTGGGCAGAACCCCAATAAAGCAAGGTAAAAGGAAGGTAGGCAGGCTTTTCCCAATGCCATTCACCATGTGTTCACAGAAGGTCTTCAGGGCCCTACATTGGAAATGTTAGAGATACCAGCTAATAGAAAATGCTTTAATAACCTGTGATTCACTAATCAAATTGCATTGATAAGTGAGTCAGGGACGAATTTCCAATGTGAAGACACCAATCTTTCCTATTCAACATTTCAACGAAAATAAATGTTTTCCCGTGAAAAAATAAAATAAAATTATTTACTTTTTCGCATGAGCAATGTTATGCAGGGGGACAACACGGATGTGTTTAGAAAAAGTGGGTAACGGCTTATAGAGTGCTATGAACTCTACTATGGAAGAGCACAAAGTCGTCCCATTGGACTTACACTTGATGAGGACCAGGAAAGAGTGGTCAGGATATCTTCACGTTATGGTGCCAACAGTCAAATTACGTAATAAAGGCGCCCATTTACAATACATAAAACCATCATAGGTGCTCTGGTTTTTACATTCAGACATATGAGCACACGTACCAAGAGAATAGTACTGGTCAATTAGATGTCAGTCTATATTGAATCGAAGCAGTAGTAGATTGTACTTTGTAATTATGTCCGAATTTTTCTCATTTAAGAATTCAAATTTTTAGCTTGTCTACAACAGTCCTTAAGTTAAAAAACCACTTCGTGGTTCATGCTGCAATGGCAAATATATTGAGAAAGAGAGAGGCACAAACTTTATTTAATTAGCAGAAAGATCCCTTTCTCCTTTTAGGCGCGGAAGGGGGGGGGGGGTATAATTTTGTGGGTCTTGGCGGCATCTTCGGCCTGCCGTAACAAGCGAGCTTGTAGTTTGCGAGTCAGAGATGAAGAGCATGGCATTCCATCCACTCTCGTCTGGGTATTCGCCTTTCATGGGGGTCTGTGGGCATGCCCATAGTATGTGGCTCAAGTCTTCCCTGTTATTGCAACATTTACACTTGTCCGAATGAAGTTCCGGCATGCAGTGGTTCATTGTTACCGGACTAGGGAACGTATGGGTCTAAAGTAGGCACCACGCCACCGCCTGTTCTTTGTTCAATGATGAGGGTGCGGGATGATAATTTTTCCTGTTAAGCCGGTAATGCTGCGTAATACTTTTGTAAGTGGTCATCCGCTCAAATCGCTCATCGTCCGCCCAGCTCGACCAGGGCAAAACCGGGGCAATGTGTGGATGTTTCGTTTACCTTTGTGATCTATTCACGTCACGTGATACCAAGTTTGGTATACGTGGAGCTAGAGAAATGGCTGCGAGCATGCTATGAGCGCAGCGTGTAGTCATGTTTTACATGACACGCATGTCTAGGTTATCATGTTTTGACGCGTCATTTACGTTCGTCGTCTATTCACGTCCCGTAATACCAAGTTTGGTGTATGTGAAGCTAGCGAAACAGCCGCGGGCGCACCATGTGCGTGGGGCTGGCAGGCAGACAGGCAGACAGATACGGTCAAACTCGCTAACGTTCGCCGAGAAATGCTTCGCATTCAATACTTCAGCAGCTTGCGGCATTCCCGTGACTGTCGCGGGGTATGCAAAGGGTGCCGGGTTACGCCTGACCCGGCGTAAACCGGCATCGCAGTGGCCTCCCCTCCCCATTAAGTCAAAGCAATGATATCGCCCCTCCCCCTCTTAGATGACTAGGAGGTTCAATGTATGAGGTAAATTTTGCAGCCCCTTGTTAGGTGACAAGGAGGAGTAGCCACCTCCTCTGCCCCTATCGTGCACGCGCCGATGTATCTGACCATAAACCCGCCTCGCAACGCTGGCTGAAAGTGAAACAGTGGGCCAGTATGCCTCAGTGAGTTCATTCCTGGTGTTTTAACATCGCATCTATTTCTACAGTTTGTTTTATGGCTTCTGAATATTTTAATTTTCGCGGATATTTTCGTGTGACAAGTTCGACTGTCTTCAATAGATAAATTAAGCGCTTCATGATTCAAACTGAATATTTCTGAATGCACCGGACGGGCCAAGCTCGATCAGTCCGGGAAGAACCCTTCGTTTTCACAAGTCCCCTACTTAGATTATGAGCCATCATTACCGAGAAGAAGAAAAAGAAGATGTAAACATGGCGGATGCTGACACTAACATGAGCGAGAGTCAAAATCTCCTAGGAGACAAGACAAGACATGAGCGAGAGTGCACTGACATCGTCCTGGAGTGCGTCAGGTCAGCCGCGCACCTGCTCCACCGAGTCCATCCGTCGCGACAGGAGCCACCAGAAGCGGAAGAAGCGCAGGAAGCACCGCAGCATAGCGTCTCCTAGACCCAAGCGTTCTGTCGTGAGCCTCACAACCTCTGTGGATGATGCAGCCTGCCTAACCTTGCCCAGAAGCGACAGCGATGCGAGATTCACGGACACGCTCAACGCAACCGAACAAAAGACCGAGTCGACTACGGCAGAACCCACGACCGCAACTGTTCAGGATTCGTGTCCGCTCGCAGAACCCCTCACCTCTGACCGTCATGGCTCTGCTTCCGAGATACTCGGTGAGAACGATGGATTACATAACGAGGGAGAACAAGGGGGTTCTAGCTGAATTCGCATTAACATCTTCTCAAACCACTTGCCACGCGAAATAACTCATTCATTGCAAGGGCGAAGTAATCAATGCGATAGCAAAGAAAAATCACTACGTAAGGCTAGCGGCTAGTTCTTTTGGATCCGATCTCGCGCAACTCTACAAAATGCTTGTGTATAAAAAACCGGCTGCTCCAAAAAAAAAGCTGCCGATTTCGCAGTTTCTTTTTTTTAGTTGGGAGCACAGCACGTATGGCAGAGTGTTGTCACGCGCTAAGACTTGAAGGAACGTATAACAGAACGCGACTGTCAAAAATCTCAGAGACCAAGAAGGACGTCTCCGCTGGCACGGGTTGCTCGTCTTCGTCTTCCTCGTTCACCGGCACAGAACTGACCCACTGTTCACTGGCACAGAACACCAGGTGGCATTACTCCTCCTCCCAAGAGAGCATCGACCCGATGCTCAAACAAACGTGTGCACTGCCGTGGGTCGAAGTAGGTGATACAAAAAAAACATTAAACAAATTAGTGCACGAGAGAAAATGCGTCCTGAGAGCCCGGCAATCGGAAATAAACGGCATTCACTGTTCACATGAAGAGTTCACTGGCACAAGAAGAAAATTCGCATCACCGCGTAAAGTATGGTTTTAGGCGGACTACGTGTACAGTCTCTGGACGTGGTAACCTGCGCTGGGATGATGGTGAGCCTCCGTCTGGAACCACTTCGTAGTTCACGTCGCTCACACGTCTGAGAACTTTGTAAGGTCCAAAGTACTTCCTCAAGAGTTTCTCACTGAGACCTCGCCGCCTAATGGGTGTCCAAACCCAAACTTGGTCACCAGGTTCATAATTAACTTCTCGATGGTGGATGTTGTACCGCCGTGCATCTGCGCACTGTTGAGTTCGGATGTGCACACGGGCCAGTTGACGTGCTTCCTCAGCGCGCTGAATATACTCATTGATGTCGGGGGCTAATTGGTCGAGCTTGTCGATGTCCTCATATGGAATCATGGCGTCCAGCATAGTTCTAACATCTCGACCATAAACGAGTCGGAATGGCGTGAAGCGTGTGGTTTCCTGCGTTGCGGTGTTATACGCAAATGTTACGTACGGCAGGATGTCGTCCCACGTTTTGTGCTGCACATCCACGTACATAGAGATCATGTCGGCTAGCGTTTTGTTTAGCCTTTCGGTTAAACCATTAGTCTGAGGGTGATACGCAGTGGTCTTTCGATGGGTTGTGTAACTCAACCTGAAGATATCATCCAAAAGTTTCGCTGTGAACGATGTCCCTCGATCAGTGATGACATATGACGGGGCGCCATGCCGTAACACAATTTGATGCATAAAAAAACTGGCAACTTCAGATGCGGTCCCTCGTGGCAACGCTTTCGTCTCAGCGTAACGCGTCAAATAATCTGTTGCGACAATAATCCATTTGTTGCCAGAAGAAGACAAAGGAAACGGGCCTAGGAGGTCCATCCCCACTTGTTCAAACGGTGTACGTGGTGGATCGATCGGTTGTAGATGACCTGCCGGCGGTGTGGTGTCTTGCGACGCTGGCATTCACGGCATCCCTTCACGTAGCGTTTGACACAGGCAGACATTTTAGGCCAGTAGTACAGTTGTCGCACCCGATCCATAGTTCTCGAGTAGCCCAGATGGCCGGATGTGGGCTCGTCGTGGCAAGCTAATAAGACGTCATCGCGGAGGGCTTTGGGCACGACGAGAAGATGAGATCTGTCACCAGCACCGGCGTTCCTTTTGTATAAGACGCCATTTCGTAGGCAAAATGATGGCAACGTTCGCGACATTGGACGAGGAATGGGCGCGGTGTCACCTTCTAAATGATCTATAATCACTCTTAGATCGGCGTCATTTCGTTGATGAGACATCAGATCCGGTCCGCTGACAGTTGCCACGAAGGCGCCGTCCTCTTCTGCGCTAGTACTGGCGGATTGAAGAGGTGCTCGTGATAGCGTGTCGGCGTCTTCGTGCTTTTTGCCTGACTTGTACACGATGGTGACATCAAATTCTTGTAGTCACAGACTCCATCGTGCTAATCTTCCAGAAGGGTCTCGTAGATTGGTCAACCAGCACAAAGAATGATGGTCAGTCACCACTTTAAATGGTCTTCCATAGAGATATGGCCTAAACTTTGTTATTGCCCAAATGACCGCGAGACATTCTTTTTCTGACGTGGAATAGTTGGATTCCGCGCGAGACAGTGTGCGACTTGCGTAGGCTATTACCCGTTCAATTCCATCTTGTCTTTGTACCAAAACAGCTCCAAGGCCGATATTGCTGGCATCAGTGTGTACTTCAGTGTCAGCATCTTCATCGAAGTGGCCGAGCACGGGAGGGGAAGAGAGCCGGTGCTGTAGTTCCGCAAAGGCAGTCTGCTGGTCGTCAGCCCAGACAAATGGTGTATCATCACGCGTGAGGCGTAATAGTGGTCCGCTATGTTAGAGAAATTTTCAATAAAGCGCCGGTAATACGCACACAGACCCAGAAACCGTCGAAGACTTTTCTTGTCTGGTGGAGGTGGAAAAGCGGTGACGGCATCAGTTTTGTCAGGATCAGGCCGAACACCAACGGCGCTCACGACGTGACCAAGAAACTTCAATTCTTCGTAGCCGAAATGACATTTCTCAGGCTTGAGTGTGAGATCGGCCGATCTAATGGCTTCGAGCACATTCCGAAGGCGACGAAGATGTTCGTCAAACGTTTCTGAAAACACAACGACATCATCGAGGTAGACGAGACAGCTTTTCCACTTGAGGTCTGCCAGGACGGTGTCCATCATTCGCTGGAATGTGGCTGGAGCGGAAATGAGGCCGAAAGGGAGCACTTTGAATTCACAAAGTCCGTCCGGCGTTACAAAAGCGGTCTTTTCCCGGTCACGTTCATCGACCTCTATTTGCCAATAACCGCTTTTCAAGTCGACGGACGAAAAATACTTCGCACGTCGCAGCTTGTCCAGAGAATCATCGACTCTGGGTAACGGGTACACGTCTTTCTTTGTGACATTGTTCAACTTTCTGTAGTCGACACAAAAGCGAAGCGTGCCATCTTTCTTTTTCACAAGAACGACTGGTGATGACCAAGGGCTGCTTGAAGGCTGTATCACGCCATCCTGAAGCATTTCCTTAACCTGCGTTTGAATCGCGTGCCGTTCGGTTGGCGAAACACAATAAGGCTGCTGCCGTATGGGATGCGCGTCGTCGTAGGTGATAATACGGTGTTTCGTTATCGGTGTTTGACGTATCTTCGAAGAACGTGCAAAGCATGTGTGGAACTCCAGCAACAGCTCGCTCAAACGCTGCTTCTTCGCTTCAGAAAGCGTTGGATTGATGTCGACGCCGCGGAGAGGCGTTTCAGCAGTGCCGATGGCCTCGGAAGCAAAACACTCGGTAACATTGGCGACTGGGTCGGCGTAGGCGATGACAGTTCCAGGAAAAAGGTGCCGGTGCTCGTACCGGTGTTCCACCTGGTGCTCTGTGCCACCTGCCACCTGGTGTTCTGTGCCAGTGAACAGTGGGTCAGTTCTGTGCCGGTGAACGAGGAAGACGAAGACGAGCAACCCGTGCCAGCGGAGACGTCCTTCTTGGTCTCTGAGATTTTTGACAGTCGCGTTCTGTTATACGTTCCTTCGAGCTCTTAGCACGTGACAACTGGTGGAGGTGCTGGGTACCCTATGCACCGAACCCCTCCTAGTACAAGAAGCTCCAGCCCCATACCGGTGGTTACGCCTGTTCACCGTGCTAGCCGCAGGATCCGTGGACTGGACCCTGAGTTCGGACTTCTCTCAGAAGAGATGACGGCCCCAACTATTCCAGGCAGCGCCGTCCCAAGCGGCTCCAACCAAGCCGGTATGGAAGGCGCAACGCCATCGCAATATACACTATTCAAACCAAAAACGCCGAATCCCTTTCATGGTGCTGTCCATGAGGATGTCGAAGATTGGCTACTCCACTATGACTTCGTTGCCGCTCATAACATGTGGGATGACACAAAACTGACCCACTGTTCACTGGCACAGAACACCAGGTGGCATTATGCAGTAGTCTTCTGATGCCCGCCAAGAGAGCGCACGTGCCAGTGATGCCGACAGCGTCCTTGTGAGCAATGCCCACAGTTGCTACTTAAGTGCCCTTTCCCACGCATTTTCTTATTCTCCTTCCAGACGGCTGAAACGTTTCCATTCTTCTTGAATAGCAATCGATGGCAGGCTTCGCATGTGGGGTGATACTCATCTCCGCACGGAGGGTGCGTGTGATACGATTTGAAACAGTTCCCGGGTTGTAATCGGGCAGGTGGGCCGGTGTTACCAACGTTGTGGGCATGGGAACAGCTTGCGCTTCTCACGCAATCGAAAGCCGCCTACCGAGTGATGCAACGCATAAAGAAAATGGTAACGGTAGGACAATGGACGACCTGTTTCGCTTAGAAAGCAAATAAGTGTAGCCCATCTTGTGTTCCTCAATAGCCGAAAGAAAATGAGCTTGCGTAACTCTACTAAATGCTAGTGTAAGAAAATACGACCGCTCCGAAGAGAGTTGCCGTTTTCCGCATTTGCAAACAACAAGAAGCGCACAAATGGTGGATGGTATTTTCAAAGAATATACAGCATGGTTAGAAATGAAGAAAGATAGCCCAAAATTAGAAGTGGCTTGAACACTTGATTGCATGAAGTGCTCCCCGCCACGGTGGTCTAGTGGCTAAGGTACTCGGCTGCTGACCCGCTGGTCGCGGGTTCGATTCCCGGCTGCGGCGGCTGCATTTCCGATGGAGGCGGAATTGTTGTAGGCCCGTTTACTCAGATTTGGGTGCACGTTAAAGAATCCCAGGTGGTCAAAATTTCCGGAGCCCTCCACTACGGCGTCTTTCATAATCAAACGGTGGTTTTGAGACGTTAAACCCCACAAATCAATCAATTGCATGAAGTTCAGTCAGCTCATGCACGACAGCGCTATGATTGAAATCGCTGGCAGCGCCCTCCGATGGGTGTAAGGGCGATACTGTCATATATCGCAGTCTGCTGTGTGTCGAAACACTTCGAAAGCGAGTGTCTGTCGATAAGGAGAAGTGGATGCGATGTTCACTGCGCAGGCGTCTGTTGGTGAAGATATCTGCGAATGTTAGAATGTACTAGAAATATACATCCGTCACGAAGAGAGGCAGACGTAGTCCTGTCTGGGTAACGTCATCAGCACGAAATGCAGCATGTCGCATTTCGAGCCGCTTGCCGCCGGGCCGCGCCGACGGACGCTGGTCACGCCAGTCACGTTTTGCTAGCGTATAGCGTCGCTGCGCCGTGCGTGTACGCGCGTCAACGTTACGTCGGGGTATATTGGGCCCTCCATGATGCTCTCGCGGCCGTTTCGCTGGCTCCTCATATACGAAATTCGGTGTTACGTGACGTCAATGGATTACGAAGGTATATGACTGGTGCAAACTTGACAATCCTGACACGCGTGTCTTGTAAGAACATGACAACATATCACGCTCATGATTCGCTCGCGACCATTCCGATAGCTCCACATAGAGCAAATTTGGTATCACGTGACGTGAATAGATGACGAAAGTAAGTGACACTCCCAAACCTGATAATCTTGACATGGAAGTCATGTACGGCATAATTTACCTCCGCCTCGTAACGTTGTGTTGATTTGAAAGTGACGCATCAAACATCCTATGCTTCACATATCACCGATGCCCACTGTACGTGGGATTGGCCAATATTTTGATGGAGGAAAAAAATGCTCGAAGCCCGTGTACTTAGATTCTGGTCCACGTTAAAGAACCCCAGATGGTGGAAATTTCCGGAGCCTTTTCCCATTACAGCATCTCTCGTATATTGTGGTTCCGGGACATTAAACCCCATCAATTTTCATTATAATAGTCAGCTGCACAGGACAACGTCTTGTAAGTGCTACAACTCTGTGGGCCTGTGCTTGAATGATATGTATTCAACAAGCATTCGCTTTAAAAACCTTCTTTCGGCAGAAATCGGGACTCGAGGAAGCCAACAAAAGACCGCTGTGCGCTACATCATGGCCATGTGTACTGGACTCGTTTGGTTCTCAGAAATAAGTTGATCTGATTCCTATCAATTACCCAGCTACGCTGTCTGAATCAAAATATACACGGCCAATAATTTTCCCTCTTGTCTGCAGTGGAAGCGCCGAGTGACCTATCTCAGAGAACTGTGGCTGACATGGTTGTTCTGCCGACAGCGCCGACTACCGTGAAATCTGCTGGCAGCGCAAGAAGTCTGACGGCCCCGTCCAACAATAAACCGAAGCCTAGTGAGCCCATGGTAGTGTGCCGGTCCAGCTCGGACATTAGCAAACAGGTAAGATGAATAAGGGTTCAGCTTTAATTGAATGAAAGACAGTATAAGCCAGGGGAAATAATGGTATGTCTAACCATAAGACACGAGAAGAGAGCAAGGTGGGTCATTGAGCGAACTCATGTTGAGGGCATCTTGGTCGAAATGAAGGAGAAATTGGCAAGCCGTGTAGGTAGGAGGCCAAATAACCGCTGGTCGTTAGGGGTAACAGGCTGGATTCCAAGAGAACGAAAGGCGCGAAGGGGAGACAAAGTTATACCGGAAACACCCTTAATGACGACACTGTTTCCATTGCATTCGGGGTGGAGATTAGGCGAGCGTCGCTAAAGCCACCACGAAGCGAATTTTTCAGATTGATGGTTGATGACGGTGAAGGAAACAGTGTCGTCACTGTCGGTGGTTTAGAAGTATTGTCGGTGTTTAGAAAAAGATC
Source organism: Rhipicephalus annulatus (assembly GCA_013436015.1). Classification (NCBI taxonomy): domain Eukaryota; kingdom Metazoa; phylum Arthropoda; class Arachnida; order Ixodida; family Ixodidae; genus Rhipicephalus; species Rhipicephalus annulatus. The sequence continues at coordinate 579,280 of WOVY01009363.1, forward strand.
TTGAGAAGACAGCGATGGAATGCCTGGTCTCATTCTCTTACTGGTTAGATTCAAACCAACTACAGTTGAATGTTAGTAAAACTAAATTTATTTTATTTAAGAGCAAAAACAAGTGTGAAGACTACAGGTTTCTCTCTGGTTTAAAAATAATGAAATCCAACGAGTCTCTTTGTTTAAATTTTTAGGTGTACTTTTTAATGAGCACCTGAGTTGGACACCTCAAACAAATAAAGTACATGCCAATATGTCTCGATCGATTTCGGTTTTAAATGAACTTAGGTCCCTAGTTCCAAACTGGTTAAAGCTCCAGCTATATTATTCTTTGGTTCATTCCCATTACTGTCTTTTAATTTGGAACACAACTTCAAAAACCAATCTTCACAGGCTGTTAGTTTTACAAAAAAGGTCTGTACGCTACATAGAAAATCTGCAACCTAGAGAACATACTCCTCCATTTTTTGGCAAGCTTCAGATACTTACTGTCTACCAATTATGCAATCTTAAACTCAGCTTATATGTCATTATTGAAATACGAAACACCGTTGGCACTTATATGGGGCATTGCTACCCAAGCGGTACTCCCTATGAAGTACGCTTTGATCGTTTTCGATTGCGTCTTTTCAGAACAACATATGGTAAGCAAACTTTATCATATCAAATACTTTATCTACTCCACGAAAATAGCTATGTCCGTGAACTTTTGAAAGAACATAACACTAAAAACATTGTGAAGAAAAAAAGTTAAGATGTACTTCCTTTCTTGTAAGGAGCCTTAATTGTATTATTTATAAATATTTTTTTGTGTCGTTTGTGCTTTTGAATATTAGATGAAAATTGCTCAATTTCTTTCTTTTCAAATGTATTTCTCTATGGTACTTGGTAATTCTGTCAGAAATTTCTCCTTGTTGAATTTTTATATATATTTTTTATATTGGTACTGCAAAATGGTGATGAATGTAACGTGTTACTTTAAAACGTATGTGTCGACATCTGTTACACTTGTTGATTTTGAATTTTGTGTCCCCTCATTCAAAAGTTGAATGAAATTTGTATCCTTTGTTCCACTTCACCAGAGCAAATTTATGGGTGGAGGGACCTTAGTCAGGCAGAGGTAATCTGCCTTTAGTCCCTTCAACCTAGGCACTCATTATTTTTGTCTGAATAAACAGTGAATGAATGAATGAATGAATGGATGAAAGTGAATGGGAGATGCTCAGCGTGGTGCGTTGGTTTTCGTTTAACCTGCTAAACTACATCCAGATTTCATTCTTCTGTGGTGATTACTAATGGCCGCCATTCGAAAATTTCAGAGCGGCATGGACTATTCATGGAAGGACCATATTTCGCCAATTGGACTCGATTAGCTATTTCCACTGGTTAAAAAGTTAATTATTTTAGTTTCTGTAATTACTGCTGTAATTACTGCTTGTACACATCTGAAGAGGCCTTCGGCCAAAGTAAAGGAAACGCCGAAGGTAAAACGCAGAAACATCCTTTCTGTAAATTTTATATAAAATTGGACACATTTCTTGAAACGCCCTGTATTTACAGCAGATTGGATCCAGAAGCTAGCCGCTAGCCTTACTTCATATAATATTTGGATTTTTGTTGCTAACTTATTCATTGCTTACCTTCTAACGGTTGCCTTCTTACGTAATTCACGCCCGTGTACCAATAAATATTGAAATGGTGTATGAACAATACTGCTATCTACGGATCAGGTGTGAGTAGACGTTAGTGCAAAGGTGAATTTAGGCCAGGCTGGTAGTAATGAAGATGAGCTGATAGGATCATAGGTCAGCAGAAATAGGTCGAACTCACCCAGATTCACTCATGAAATTCATATTGTGCATTGGGCTCACCCGGACATAGACTCACCAAGTTTTTTCTGTGCTGAGCTCACTCGGACTCACACTCACGAAAATTTTCTTAAATCAGACTCACCCGGAGTCACACCCGCCAAAATATTAGTCACCTCGACTCACACTCACGGCTTGATCCGAGTGAGTCCAAGTGAGTCGACCCACGAGTGAATTCGCCAACCTGTGGTCTACAGTGATAACGCTAAGCACGCGAAATAACATCTCTGCAGAACACCAGAAGACTATCGACAGGGGACAGCACAAAGCCAGAAAACCAAGCCATCAGCGGCGCCGGGAAAACTGCTTCGACAACTGCTTTGCGTAAGTATACCTTCTGCATGGCTAAAAAAGAAGCAAAATTAGTCGAGACTATAGTTCATTAAATTCACCGAACTAAGCGTAAGGTTTTTGACAGCGTATAAACTTCGACAGGCATAGATTGCGATGTTTCATTATGTCGTGTAGTGTCCAGCGCTCACGAATCCTGGTTACATTACGAGTGCGATGAACGCCACAAAGACCGAAAGTTAAATCCACAAAACTTGCTTTCTTTAGGTGCGCTTTTACATTGGTCAGCCGAATTCAATAACAATACTTCCCACGCTGTGATTGGCTGACTAAATCTCTTACGAAAATTTTAAACGGAAGACGTTTTGTGAACAAGGGCCCTGTTTACACAATTTTATTAAGCCTGCTCGTAGTCGACTATGGCGTAAGGATAACGAAAACATGGTTTACTATCTATCAATCAATCAATCTATCTATCTATCTATCTATCTATCTATCTATCTATCTATCTATCTATCTATCTATCTATCTATCTATCTATCTGTCTGTCTATCTGTCTGTCTATCTGTCTGTCTATCTGTCTGTCTATCTGTCTGTCTGTCTGTCTGTCTGTCCGTCCGTCCGTCCGTCCGTCCGTCCGTCCGTCTGTCTGTCTGTCTGTCTGTCTGTCCGTCTGTCCGTCTGTCTGTCTATCTATCTATCTATCTATCTATCTATCTATCTATCTATCTATCTATCTATCTATCTATCTATCTATCTATCTATCTATCTATCTATCTATCTATCTATCTATCTATCTATCTATCTATCTATCTATCTATCTATCTATCTATCTATCTATCTATCTATTACGCAGACGGAAGCGTGGCATCACATGACTCTCAGCGTTCGGTGCACGACCGGCGACCAGTCGGGCGACGCGTGAGGCCTGCCCACCTCCTGTGCCTCGCTGTTGGCGCTCTTGCCACTTCCGTGGCGCTGGCGCTCATGGTGTTTTGGTGGCGAAAGCAGGACCTGGCGGAACCTTGCGTCGGCTTCGACTGTCACCTGGCTTTCAACTATCTGCGCTTGCTCATCGACACCGACATCGAGCCTTGCGACAACTTTTACGCGCACGTGTGCCGCAAGTGGGACTCGCACCAAGGTGGCCGCAGCTTCGTGGACGCGGCGGTCAGGGAGATGGACCTAGCCCTGAACTGGACCATTCTAAGCATCACAGTCGACCGGGAACGTTACTATAGTTACTCGGATTTTGTACGCTTCTATGCGGCCTGCCACAAGTTCGTGGCGAGAGCGGGTGACCGCAGTTCCCGAGAGCAAGAAATCAAATTGCCGCTCGGTCTGTTTCCCGACGATTCGTCTATCTTACACATACGAGAGCCCGAGGCCCTGCTCGCTCGAGTCACGGCAATTTCTGTGGCCAGGGGCATTTACACTGCATTTGGAGTCGACCTGGTGCGACATCAAGGCATCCTCGCTGTCTATATCTCACGTGGAAGGACTCTGGCCGAAAAGCTGGGCGAGAGAAACCGCACTCGAATGCTTAACCTGTACTTGCGACCGGTCTTTGATGCTGTTAAAACACTTCTGGACAATGCGACGTGGCTTAGTCTTGAGGATATGGTAAGTGCCTTTGGCGAATTTGAGTCCAGCATGGCCCAACCTGGGAAGCGACACCGCGACGCGCATGGTTTAGATCAGCTCCAGGTTTCTGCCTTGGACGTTGTCGCCGAAGTCGAGAGCTCAGACTGGCTTACCATTCTCAACACCGCCACTGATGCGAAGCCACCTCTGACAAGAAGTAGCCCAGCGCTCGTCGACTGCCTAGGCTGCTTGAATGCCACGGTACATTCGTTCGCCGCGCAGCCACAGTACGCTGCGGTGTACGTGTACTGCCAAGTTCTTACGGAGGTAGGCCACTTTCTGTACAAGAACAACGAGCTCGCAGCCAAGAGAGCCGCCAGCGCACCGGCAACGTGTCTGTCGGCCACTCGCGACGTGCTTCCGCCCATGTGGTCCCACCTGTACAGCAATATGAGCTACAGCGTGGCTTCGTCGGATGCACGTGCATCTGACATCTTTGCCCGTGTGGCCTCCCTCACCACAGAAACCCTGATCAGTTCACAATTTTCCCGGGGAGAAACCGAGCACCGCACACCAACGGCGCTGTCTTTTCCGGACGTGTCCACGGCAAATGTATTTCTATACAATACATCGTGTGACCTGAGTTCCGGAAAAGCAGGCAGCATCGACGTAAAGGTGTGGGCAGACTTTCTCGCGCTGTATCTCGCGGCGAAGTCGCGAGAAGTCACGAGACGACTGCGACAGCCGGTGACTGCGGACTACGCGGTTGGGAGCGCCCTGCTTCTCCGGGGTCGCGTGACGTACCACCCGCTCCAGCGCGCCATGGTCCTTCCGGCGGCCATGCGGCGGTTGCCCATGACATACCCGGACAGCGTTCCGGCCGAGTTTGAGATTGGCACGGTGAATACGCTGTTGGCGACCGAACTGCTTCGCGTGGCCTTGTTATCTGCATTCAAGAAAAAGAAGCCGCCTTGGACGGAGTGGTATGCAAAGATAGTGAGAAGACTGTCAGACTGTACCCAAGACGCCGTCGTAGCGTCTGCGATGAGGCTCGGGAAACAACCCATCGAGAGCGCGGCCTTCGAGCTTTACGTGTGGTCTCAGGCGTTTCGCGTCGCGTTGAATGCTCTCGAGTAGTATCACCAGCCCAAAGGCGGCCGGGGAACACTGTTCGCACAACGCCGGTTGTTGGCGCTGCAGACGTTCTTGAGGCGCTTCTGCCTACTCTCGTGCGGCACCGGAACCCTGGGCTCGGGCGTAAAACGCAAGCTGCGCTGCTTGGTTCCCGTCCTGAGTGCACCTGAGTTCCCTTACGCTTTCGATTGCAAAAGGTTCTACAGGAACTCCGTGTGCGCCAGGCAATTCAGCGTTGATCGCGATGCAATTCATAATATGAATGACGCTTCTACAACATGATTTGATCTGAGATTGCTAGCTTCATAACTAGCCTTCTTTCGGTAATCATTCGAGAGGTGACCTGCCATGCTGTTATGCCAAATATGAATAGACCTATCGAAACGTACGGATGGTTCATTTATCATCTTCTTTGATATTGCGAAAGATTGAGAGAATGATTTGCGAATGTTTGCTTTAAAAATGAAATATAGACATATGACAGACAAAATAGTGAATAATGTTCCTCACCATTCTGCGTTATAGTGCGGTCACTGTTGTGAAAACCGCAACGTCGTTCACTGCGGCCTCTTACACGCAGCTCAACAACCCCCAAGAACATCGCAGTGACAACTGCATTTGCAGCACCTGTCAACTGCAGCGCCTGTCATGTTTTTGTTCAACTAGTGACGACATTTACTGCGTTCCATATTCATAACGCACACCCACAATCTCGTGGAAGTACATGTAACATGCAGATCGAAACAACTACAGCCAAATCATAGATTTCTAAAAAAATGGCAGCATATCCACGGAGTGAATGATGGGGAGCGGGGTGAAGCATTCGTCCGTCCATTCGTTCTTGCTTCCGTCCGTTCCTGCGTACGTCTGTGTAACCGTCCATGCGTCCATCCACCCGTCCGTGCGTGCGTCTGTTCGTGCGTCCGTCCCTGCGTTGGTCCATGCATCCGCGCCTGTGTCCGTTCATGCGTCCATCCATGCATCCGTCTGTGTGTCCGTTCGTCCATCTATTCAGCACTCCAAGTACCACCATCTCGCATCTTTTCATCATATATTGGATGGATGGATGGATATGGCTGTACCCTTTAGATCGGGCGGTGGCTAGCGCCACTAAGCCGTATTACCTAATGAACCAAAAACTATATTTATTTTTTTCCTTAAAAAGTGAGTTTGAGGATTCGTACTTTGCAGTGAAGAGTTTGATTTTCACTCGTGCCTTGATTTTAGCCACCAATCAGATAACCTCCTTCCAGTTAAGCCTACCCGCTCGAAGTTTATTTTGCCCTCCCGGTCCCTAAACCCTAGTGCTTTGAAAAACTCTGCGCCATCACCCTGAACTATAGGGTGAAGCCCTTTACAGAACATTATCAAGTGTTCGGCAGTTTCTTCTTCCTCTCCACACGCACTGCATACTGTGTCTACCCCTTCGTATTTGGCCAGATATGTCTTGGTTCGCAGTACTCCCGTCCTGGCCTCAAACAGTAGAGAACTACCCCGAGTATTATCATAGATCATTTCCTTGGCAATTTCCTGCTTAAAAGTTCGATAGATCTCTAGTGCGGACTTCTTAATCATGCCCATTCTCCACATGTCAGTCTCCGTTTCCTTCACTTTCTTCTTAACCGATAGTTCTTTTTGGTTTGGCCACCTGCTGTTTTCTAAGTATTTACCAGTCAACTTCCTGGTTCGCTTCCTCCATTTTGTATCGACATTCTTCATGTACAAGTAGCTGAAAACCTTCCTAGCCCAACGCTCTTCCCCCATTTCTCTCAATCGCTTCTCAAATTTTATCTTGCAGCTAGCTTCCCTGCCCTCAAATGATGTCCATCCCATATCACCTTGTACTCCCTGATTTGGTGTATTCCCGTGAGCTCCTAAAGCAAGCCTACCTAGTCCACGTTGCTTAATTTCTAATCTTGCTTGAACTTCTGATCTCATGCACAAGACCACATTGCCGAACGTCAGCCCAGGAACCATGACCCCTTTCCATATTCCTCTCACAACATCAGACCTATTGTAATTCCACAGTGCCCTATTTTTCATGACTGCTGCATTCCTGTTGCCTTTAGTCGACACGTATATTTCGTGTTCCCTCAGATACTCGGTCTCATTGCTTATCCATACGCCCAGATATTTGTATTTATCTGTTATCTCTAGCGTGACCTCCTGTATTCTAAGCTCACTACCTTCGTTGTCATTGAAAATCATGACTGCTGATTTTTCCTTACTGAATCTAAAATCTAACCTATCTCCCTCATTACCGCAGATGTCCATCAATCCCTGCAAATCTTCCTTGTTGTTGGCCATTAGCACTATATCATCTGCGTACATTAAGGCTGGTAGTGCCTGATCAATAATTTTTCCTTGTTTGACTAAAGAGAGGTTGAAGCCCAGTCCACTTCCCTCTAATTTTGCCTCTAATACTTGTAGGTACATCATGAATAATAAGGGTGACAGGGGGCACCCCTGCCTAAGCCCCCGTTTTAACTCTGCAGGCATGGATACCTGTTTTTCCCACTTTATAAGTACCTTGTTACCTTTATAGATACCCTTTAAAACATTAGTGACTACATGTTCCACGCCTAGTGTGTGCAGTATTCTCCACAATTCCTCTTGAACCATGCTATCGTACGCTCCCTTGATATCCAAAAATGCTAGCCACAGGGGCCTGTGTTCCTTTGCTGCTATTTTGGTGCACTGCGTCAGTGAGAACAGATTGTCTTCCAACCTCCTGTGTTTCCGAAACCCATTCTGCAGTTCCCCCAGCACCCCCTCATACTCTATCCACGCCTGCAGTCTTTCCTTTATAATCTGCATCGCCAGCCTGTAGACCAGTGATGTCACTGTTATAGGACGGTAGTTGTTTATGTCAGCTTTGTCCCCCTTTCCTTTATAGATAATGCTCATCCTGCTAAGTTTCCATTCATCGGGAACTTCACCATCGATTATTATTGTGCTCACTGCCTCTCTCAAAGCCTGCTTAGACTTCGGACCTAATGTCTTTATCAGCCTAATTGGAATGGTATCTGGGCCTGTTGATGTACTACTAGGAACCCTTTTCTCAGCCCTTTCCCACTCTTGTTGTGTAAATGGAGCCATTTCACCAGTTGATTCGTCCTTGTTTATTGTGGTGCATAAAGTACTTCTTTGTTGAAATTTTTCTGTCACCCTTGTTCTTATTGCTTCGTCGCCTTCTAGCCTAGCACCTTGGGCTGTAGTTATAAAACTCTGCTCTAGGCTCGTCTCATTTCTTAGGGAGTTTAGATGCTTCCAAAATTTCGCAGCTGCCTTTCTATATTTTTTATGTACTTCTGCCAGCCACTGAGCTCTCTTCCTTCTAATCTTTTCATTGATCAGAAGGGATGCATCCCTTTTACAGCTTAGAAAGGTTGCCCATTTTCTTTTAACATGATCTGTCGGTTCACCCCGCTGCTTAGCATGTCTGTGCTCCCTAGAGGCTTCCTGACGTTTTGCTATGGCTCTCTTCACTTCCTCATCCCACCAACTTTTGGGTTTGTGTCTTCTTTTCCGGGGTGACTTGTCACGCGTCTTAGCAAGCTCTAGCTCAAAGAGTTCAATTAGATTCGTGTATGTGCACACTGTCTTATTATCCTCCGTGATTACTTTCTCAATTTGTTTAGTGGCTATTTCAATTTGCCTTTCTGGATAAAAAATTTCCTGTAGTTGCTCATCTTGTCTCCTTCCCACTTTCACTGCTCTTCCAAAACTTAGCTTGATACGTTTGTTATTGCTACCCAGACTTCTGGAGCCACCTTCATCTATGTGCATTCCCCTGAGCTTATCATACATCCTATGTGACATCAGTGCATAATCTATCGTCGACTGAAGCCTTCCTACCTCCCATGTGTTTTTCCCTTCACACTTCTCGGTACTGTTGCAAATGATCAAATCAAGCCTTTCACACATATCCGTGATCATTTTGCCGGTCGGGTCGGTATACCCATCTATATCTTTTATGTGCGCATTCATGTCTCCTAGTATAATTATTTCGCACTCTCTTCCTAACTCCTGAATGTCCTTTGATATACACTCTACCATTGCCTGGTTTTCCTCTCTGGCTTTTGCTCCCGTCCACAAGTACACGAAGCCAAGGAGTGTCATTTGACCTGCCACTTTCCCTTTTAGGCATAAATGTTCCTTGCACTCCTGCTTGACCCTTTGCCAGTCTGTACTTTTATGAATGAATGCCCCAATACCACCCACCTTTCTGCTGCCTTCTATTCTATTACAATATTCCGACGCGTAGTCCGGATTGTTCGGAGGTTGTTCCATGTCCCTGAGATGTGTTTCTGCAAAACCGTATACCATCGGCCTCTCTTCCGTTAGCTGTTCTTCTGTCTCTTCCCACTTCAGCCTGTTCCTACCACCCTGCATGTTAATATACCCTATGTTTGAATTGTCTCGGTGCTCGTGGCTACGTCTATTTATGCCCCGGACTCTACCTATCTTAGATATTGGTGCCACTTTGGAATCGTATCTGTCCATACCACCTGTCGAAAAGTCTTCCTGGTTGTTTTCCTCGTTACTAGCTATCCTGCACCCCGAAGGGCTCGCTTGTGCCCCAAAAAAGCTACTGCGCGTCCTGCAAGTCGCCAACCCACCTCATGACCTAGCCGCCCATCGAAGTGAATTCTGTCTCGTTAAAAACCCTCCCACCTATGCACCTCTCTGTTTATTTCCACCACCTCAAAGCCTTTCTCTCGACTCATCCGCCATATCTCTTGGTTTGCGTTGACCACCGCTCTTTGCAGGTTGCTATCACGCACCGGTACCTCCGGTATCGTGCATATCACTACCTGTACCTTAGGAGAAGTGGCGCGCATGTCATCGACACCTTTCGCCAGTGTGGCTGCTAGTCCTGCTGCATCTTCATTTAGGAAATCGTTTAAACCGCCTGAAATTATCACGAGGTTCCGTCTATCAGCTGTCGTTTTGAGCTTTGCGCTCGCTTGCCTTATGACTGCTTCCAGCTTGCGTCCTGGGAATGCCCCTACTACAACCCTCTTGTCACCTCTTACCCTCTCTTTGATGGCTTCTGTGCATCAATTTAAATTCGAGTCCCCGGCGATTATCACATGCTGTGACTTTTCAGCTGGAGCGTTCTGCACATGGGGGCTACTTGCACCTGTGACGCCGGCTGCTTTGTTCCCTCCCTGCCCCACCACTACCTCGCTGAAGCTGGGCCTTGCGACAGTTGAACCGGCTAAACCTGTTTTTTCCAAACTTGCTTGCTTTTCCTTCTCCACCGTTCTGGTTGCCGGTTCCCTACTGTTCTCTCGGTAGGTCGCTTCTTTGCTCAGCTTCGCTAGCGCTTCCTCGGCGGACTTCAGTCTTTCTCCCATTGCCCTCGTTTTCTCTTGCTCTGTCACCAACGCAGTCTCGAGGTCGGCGATTCTCATCAGCAGTTCACTCTGGGCAACTATCATTTTCTCCATTTTTTCCTCGACCTCACATTGCCTACACTTCGCGTCAGCCTTTTCTCCATCCGCTTCTACGCTTGAGTCCACTTTCAAACCCACTCCACATCCTGAACACTTTACAGTCTTTTTAACCATGCCTTTCTGACACCAATCGTCCCTATAGTCGATAATTACTAAACTCGAGCATTGCACTACGAAAAAAAGAGAGTCTAAGCTCTACTACAAAAATTTGCGTGTTCAATGTACGCGCACCTCCCCCACGGGGTGGCAAAAGAAAAAAACAACAGCAAAAAAATTCAAACACACACACCCGCACTAACTAATAAATACCTGGTGACTGACCCCCGAAAAAGCCGTACCATAAAATAAGTGCTGCGAAGATTTCAACCGCTGCCTTATAATTATAAAGACAAGCTCAAAACATGCAAAAACACTTATCTGCGCAGTCGATCTGGAGCGCTCAAAAAACACGGCCATCCACGTTGACAGCCCGAACTGAATTGTCCATATAGAAGCACCGCCATCCATCGGACATTTCAAGGACTAAACGGGAGGTGGCACATGCACACTTTCTTACGGCTTGCACTTCGGGTTTACTTCCCACCTATAACCACCTCGAGTTCGTGGTATACACTAGTTCACTGTATTCATGGCTATGCGGCCCAACGCTCGCTAAACCTTTCTAAAACCAAGGAGGTTACACCCAGCGAGTATAACGTAGCAACCCTTTCTTGTCAGATTGTGCTCATAGTACATGCCAATCGCTGCTAATGGGGATCGCAGCGTGCGCGTTACCTAAAGGCCGAATGCTCCTGTCTATCATTCCCCATTAGCAGCCATTAACATGTGCATTGAGCACTATCTTTTATTGTTCAACAACGCACAGAAGATATCTCTCAACGGAACCACCTTGGAGGTCAAAATCGTAAGGACCGCTATTTCGGGTATGTGCCACTGGTGGTTGCGTACTACGAGGGACGCACAAGCCACGCCATAAGGAGCTTCGCCCCTAAAAGCATTGAAAACCCAGTACGTATGTTGATTACCTTCCGTAACATAAGCAATCCGTGTAATGAAGAAGCTGCATTTATTATCGGCAGGCTCTTGCATCACAGAGCTTAGCGCCTACCACCTGTGTCTGCTATGTCCCTATTACATTCCTGAGCGGTGCACACGCAACCGTATCCCTTAGTTGTTAATGTTACCCTGAATGTATTGCTGGGCGTATTCGAGATATGAAATTGCAAGAACGCAGTAATTAAATGACGAGGCACTAAGCTATGATCCATGATGCTGTGGCGAGGAAATAAACGCCATGGCTCTACGATAGGTCTAAGACATGTTTGATGGCATACAGTACCGGTTCGGTGATGACGAATTGTCGTTAGTGTGGGCATAAACTCACGCATCTTAGAAAAATAATCTGATATAGTGAAAATGTGGCATACACTACGTAACATGGCCGTTGATGTTATGCGACGCACGCGGTGGGAAAGCGACTGTGGTGTAATTTTTTTCATTCGAAGAAACCTTACCAAATAACGCTTGAGTTATATACTGATGTAGTGTGCACAGATATACGTTGAAGGGTCGCATATGTGTTATGTAACCAGTTTTTTACAGTTGTGTAACGACACCACCAGCAACAAGCTTATTACCAACACTTGAAGCGGTAAGCTGATAAGCGCTTGCTCTTGGGAAATAGTAGCTCTGGCTAGTGCTACGCAGGCCAACCTCAGTGAATAACGCTTAACCAAGGTTGACATTATTCCAGCGCGACACCTGTATGAAAGGAGTACATAAGGGATGCTTAGAAAATCAGATGTCCAGCAGTGCAACCACGATTGACGCTTCACCAAAGTTACGTCTGCATAAGAACGTTTTCCAAAGTTGTTCCGAGATTTGGCGTGGTTTTGTGATATTGCTTGATTGTCTCTCAGAATGCTTGCATTCGATTCCTGCTGGGAGTCCGCTATTAATCCTTTCTATTGGTCGGTTCAACGCTGCCGACGGCATTTTTCTCAACACACTCGCATTCAATTAACAAATTTAACTATTCCTGGGTGAACATAAACCTTTTTAAAGGACCACTCACCAGGTTTGAAGGTTTTGAGCAAACAAGCGCAATGTGTAGATGGGAGGTTCACAATCACATCTGCCAAAGTTTGCAAAGCTACGCGCCACGGAAATGGGTCGAACACCTCATGGGAGGCTTCGGCCAGGCCACCTAAACTTGCTGGTTTCTTATAATAAAGTTTATTCCTCCTCCTCCGTATGGCGCATACCCGCATACCGCGGCTTGTGGTATGCAGGTGTGTGCCACACGTGTCTCGAGGAAATGGTTTGACGACTACGTGACGCGATTTTCACGCTAAGTTATGAACAACCAGATATATTCGTCAAACTCTCTTCCCCTTCCGTACTAATTTTGGTTTGTTCCAAGTTGAAGAGTTGAGAACAGCCAGTTGTAAGCAGTTGGACAGATTGACACGGCGATTGAGAAGCTGATGCGAATGTGGCCAACTTACGCTACACCCGCTTATTCTTGAATACAAAGGTAAGGCGTCCCCCAAGTTCAGGCAGCTTGTGTGGCTTCTCTGTGTGTCAAGAGTATGAGGAGGCGCACTGGTTAGCTCCAGTTCTAATCAACCGGAAGGTGCGCCACTCAGAGATACGGGTCACAAGAATGATGGGTGTCATGAAAGAGGGTCGCGAACGGTGGAAAGGGGAGAGGGGTAGGTCGATTACAAACTGGGCCATGTGGTTCGGCGAGGTCTTCGAACGCTAGCATTGCAGATGCAAATTGCATCTGCAATGTTTACTTCTATTTGTATATGATGAAATTTCGGCAGATCCCGCGTATTTGATAATCGACGTTATGCGAAGCATGCGGAGGAAAGGTGACCGTGTTGCAATTTTTTATTGAGCCACATGCCATGAAATGACTCTAAATATATGTGCAAGTGTTGCACGCACAGACATAAGTTGAAGAGTTACAGACGTTAATATAACCAGCTGTATGAGCTTGCGCAACGATGCCTACTGGAACGTGCGTATTAGCAACACCAGAACATGATCTGAACAGCGGATGCTCGCGAGGATGCTCGCCCCAGACACTGCTACATAAATAAACTTCAGCACATGGTAATTAGGCACAATTTACTTTAACCCAACGTGACGGCTGTACCAAAGGAATACATATGTTATGTTTATAAAATTGGGTAGGCAGCACTGCAACCACTATTGACGTTTCACGAAGATTAGCGTCTATTTGAAAAGTAGTTCCGAGACCTGACGTAGCTCTGTGGTAAAATGCTTCATTTCCACGCACAATGCTTGGGTTTGATTCCAGCTGAGAACCTCACATTTATTCTTTTCAGTCGTCGGGTCGCACTACCGATGTCACGTATTTCTTAGCGCTCACTTGTTAAAATTGTCCATGTGCGTTCTCATCGTTCCTTGCTAGATACTAAGCGTCAATCACCTGTGGCACATACCCGCCCATGGGTACGTGCCACTGTCTGGCGGCGTGTTTGACGACGTGCGCGACGAGATTGTGATATTATTCATGTCTTGACCAGCGCGTCATATTCGTCAAACCATCTTACCCTCCCATGGTAATTTTGCTTCACGCCTAGTTGAGGAGGTGACAACGAGAGCGCCCAAACGTAAGTGGCTAGATAGATAGATAGATAGATAGATAGATAGATAGATAGATAGATAGATAGATAGATAGATAGATAAATAGATACGCTCAAGTTCGCTAAGAGATGTAAAATATAATGGACTTTATGGTGAGAGCTTGCAAAAAACGGCAGCAGTAAAGAGAACTATACATATATTTTTAGTGCTTGCTGGAAATTCGAGGAGCAGTGGGTACAGGTAACTGCTTGATAAATTGCACCGCAAAAATGTGGAAGCGCTTTCCAGCCCTCACATCATTCTATGCGCATGCGCCATGTTTACAAATCTCGCCAACAGTTAGCGTCGCATGGCCCACCGGCCACAAGTTCGTGCGTTCCCTACAAGAATGTACCGTACTATGCGTGTGAGGCCATAGAAGGTCGAAGATTTCTGGGACGCATTGAGAACGACAGGCCTGCTGCCAGATGTTGTCAGCTTCGGTGGGTACCAGCTTGACTACGTGAGGATGGTGACATTCAATGAGGTCACTCCCACGAAACGACGCCTGGTCGCCTTGAAGGAGCTGCATATGAAGGGGCAGCACTGCGACGTCGTCAATCCACAGGACCAGCTAGTGCGGCTTTGAATACAGTGGCTGTGGCACGGGGTGAGTGACCAAGTACAGACGGCTCTTTCGGCCAGGTGGTTGAGGTGAACCGAGAGCGGTAGCGTGTCCCGGGAGTGTCCAATAAATGTTCAACCACCAGGACAGCCCTCCTGAAGCTGAAAAGCGGCGTCAAGGTTGTATCTTCCGCACCAGATCAGAATCGACCGAGAACTTGCGTTGCTGGTTGTATACCTGGTCGGGCGATGCAGTGCTCGCGCTGCCAAGGCACAGAGCACGTCTGCAAGGTCCCCCGAGTGCAAGGTCCCCCGTTGCTTACACTGCAGCAAACATTTCGGACACGTCGAGGTCTACTGCATTAGAACGTACAGTACTCACGGATTTAAACAGGACACTCGTAGCGTGTGACCACCGGTGCATGTGCGGCCGCTCGTGGATGTTCGCGGATCTAGGGTGTTGCATTGTGGTATAGAGTGAGGGAGACAACACCTACAGAGCAGGATTACTCCTTCCGGTTGCTAAAGAGTCGGCACTTAGTTCACAAAGCGGACACTGTCGGCGTGGTGGTGCAATGCCCGCGCGGTTTTGCATGCATGCAGCCCGAATTGAGTGGATTGCGCACTCTTTAAGCAGACGACGCTCTCAATCTGCGCCCTTCAATGATAAGGCATGTAGGCTACGCTAGTAAGATATGGGATACAAGATACTGCGCCTGGCATGCGCAAGTAAATATGATAAACTGCCGCACAAAAGCATATAAAGTTTGCCAAGATTTTTGTCACGACGAAAAGGAAAAGCAACAGCCACGGGCCTATTTCTGTGCAGCATTAAAACAATCACTTAGTATTTTGTTGTATCGCCCCGAGCAGCGAATATTGCGGCTATTCGGCGTGGCAAATTTTTGTAGAGCTTTCGGGCACGGGAGAAAGACCGAGCTTCTGCCATATTTATTCAATATAATAGGCCACAGTTAGCCCTAGCGACACTAATACATGATATTATTTCCATGTTTAATGAAGGCAAGCCTGCCACTCATTTTCTTTCTTGTCGAGGCGGAAAGTATGAGAAAAGAAACTTTCAATGTTTTATGTAGATATTTCGCAGGTATACTAACGCATGCAAGGCGCAATCTCTTAACTGAATCTTGTGTCTTATATTTGCACAGAATGCCTACAGCATCGTCTAAGCACTCAGAACGAGAGCGTCGTCTGCAGGCGCCTAAATAAAAGTGGTGCGCAGCAGCGAGCTAATGCGGTCAACATGCGAATGTGCGTGAGCCTTGCAGTGCCACGCTGGCAGTGTAGACATGGTGAATTACAAGCCGACAGTTTGGCGACCGGAAGGAGTAATTCTGCTCCATAGGTGTTCTTCCCCTCGCTCTATAGCACAAAGCAACACATTGGTTCCACGGGCACCCACAAGCGGTGACAAATGTGCCGTCGGCCACACGCTCCGAGTGTCCTGTTTCAATCCGTGAGTACTGTACAGTCGCGACCAACGTTTATAGACACTTTTTCAGTTTTCGAACTTCTCTTTTCGACGATATAGTTATAGCGCGAGAACAGAATGACGACA
Source organism: Rhipicephalus annulatus (assembly GCA_013436015.1). Taxonomy (NCBI): domain Eukaryota; kingdom Metazoa; phylum Arthropoda; class Arachnida; order Ixodida; family Ixodidae; genus Rhipicephalus; species Rhipicephalus annulatus. The sequence goes on from WOVY01009363.1 coordinate 595,413, forward strand.
AAGAGACAAAAAGGACACGAGTGCTCGTGTCCTTCTTGTCTCTTTGTCATCGTTGTGTTCTCGCGCTATAACTATCGTCATGTCATACCAACTAGCCCAAACTGCCGCACCTCTTTTCGAGGCGGGAAGGATTTGCTCCAAGGGAGTTGGGGGGCGCTGCTGTCTAACTTTGCGCCAAGTAACCAGCTGCTGTCCGCTAGCTTCACTGCCGCTGTGGTTTCGTGCTTCCGGTGCCAGTGTTCGGTCGCAGCTTTTAAAGACGATAGTTAAAGACGATAGTCTTTCTTGGGGACCTTCAACGCAAAAGTTTTGGTCTGCCTGTCTGTCCATTTGTCTGTTTGTCTACTCTTAACCGTACTCTAAACGACATCAAAGTGACCAAATGATACCCTAAATGGCCGACCCCATCCGCAGCGCCCACCAATGTTGCGCAAGATTCAGCGTTCATACTTGTGCGATTGTCAATTAAAAAGCAATTATCGCGCATATCTGAGGCACCACAACCACACGCATATATTCTGTATGTCCGTCTTTTACTAGAAAAGGCATGCATAAGTTATTCTAAGGACCGTAGCGTTTATCACGTGGCGCTGACCTTGATTTTCGCTTGCACGAAAAGGGAAGCGTTTCGAACGCTTAACTAAGGCGACACGGTGATGTCACCTACCCGTCGCCTTGCGTTCTACACCTTATCACCTCTGAGACGGGTGCGCACGCCGGTCTCAGATCCGCGCGTTTTGTTTTCCAAGATAACTGCCAGATAGCGCTCATGTCTCAAGTGTGACGTCACTTGGTGCTCTCGTTCGCCTCCGCTGCACGCTCGACGTACTAGCCCAGAACACCTATACACTATGTACTAGGGAGCCTTCATGTGCGCGCGTCTCCGTGTATTAGGGTGGTGACAACTTCGATCATGGTTGCTTACAACTGGCTAAAGCGGCCGCCATACTTGACGTGTTGCCATGTTAGTTCTGAGCGGTCACTCATTTACATTGACGGCAGCATGGGTTTCAACGAAAAGGGGGTAGTTTTTTTATATAGCAAGTTCTGAAGTTGAAGGGTTGTTTTCTGAAGTTAGCCGCGGTTTTGTAGAACAGTAAAGACATGTTCGTGACTCGAGTTTGTAAAAGATACTGTTAAAACAGTTTGTTTCCCGCACCTGGTAGCCCCACCACATTGGTGGAGTATATTTAGGGAGTCTATATTTGCGAGGGGAGAACCATGATGTCACTGTGAACGGCCTTCAATGTCTGCGCGGCATTCCTGAAGCAAATTCACCTTAGCACTGCAGGCACCTCAAAGGCCTTCAAGCGCAAGGCTCGAAACCGGGCTGTTTATATGATGGTACCCACCACGCCAGTGAAAGCAGAACGAATAACAGGGTAGCTCACGATGTTCTCTGTAAACCGCATATCTCCACTAGCCTGTTTCTCATACCCTATATATTGCTTCTCCGTAATATAATTTCCTGCAGCAAGTTTACTTGTAGTGAACGAGTCTGTACAATGGACTGCTTAAAAAACCTTACAAGCTGTAAGCATTGCCAGAAATTAGTAGGGCACTCAATCATATTAAACCAACCCTCTTCTCCCCTCAAAAGCCAGTATATCAGGCTAGAAGAAAACTAAAGGGGAGCAACACGGGACAAACCAAATTTTTCCAGGTCAGAATTTATTGCAGACAGCATTCAAACGGTATCTGGCTTTGATTTCTTAAACCATCCTGCCTCCTTTGCTGGAAGATTGTGTCCTCGCCGCGGGCCTTCAATAAAGCAATAAGACGAAAAGTCATACACGGCACCGACCACATATACGGAGTCCATACGCATTTTCTCTACAAGCACTAAATAAAAACTGACTTTACTATATCAAATCATCTGTGTGGGTGGTTATCAAACAAAAAGACGACAAAGATAACGATGCAGCCCATAGGGCATATTTGAGTTATGGGCCAACAACCGACTTGCTTTGTGCACATATACTGCACCGTTCAGGACCGACAGACAGACAGAAGGACGGATGGACACGAACAGTAAATCTGTCGCATTTTATGTTATTAAAAAGAAATCCTTTTCGCAATATGTTGAGCGAATTTCGGTGTATTTGCGTGTGTCATTAAAGGTAAGAACGAATACCCTATGACAAGCCGCACAAAACCTAATTGTTTTGCAATTGCGCAAGACTACAAGAGTCTACTGGAAATGCATTCGTCGGCTCGTCTGCCAACCTATCCGAATGCCCTTCCTCAGTGACTGAGCTGAAATTGCAGGAACGCGAACATCTGCCAGCAAAGGAAGACGCGAACGCGAGCGTCTGTAGGTGGTTTACGGTCTGGCGTTTCCAATGATGAATGCGGCGATGGCTTCGGACAACGATAAAACGCAGATGATGAATGCATTCAGGACACCACTTTCGACTAGTCATATCATTCGATTGGTGAACTGCGCTTCGACTGCGAGGATAAACAAAATGCATACTCAACCAGCTTTCACTCGCATAGCCCTGCGTAGCCGAACGAAGCCTGATTCATTTCTATATGTGCACGAAGTCGTGTTTACTTTGCTCAAACTACTTTTCGTCCCATGGCTAAGTCAGCCTTCACGAAATGTGTGGCGATATACTCAACCCATTCGCAATACAATTGGTACTCACCTCACAAACACGGGGAGAAGAAGACGGCTCCAAGCAGTTCCTCTTCCCTTGTGTTCTCCAGCGTGTCCGTTGGAGAAAGTCGGGAAGCGGGAAAGTCTCCAGACTGTTTTGCATTGCGGCACGTATAGCATCCTGGCATTTACACTTCAAAGTTCTTGTAGGTGCGTTTAGCGCGAGGATGGTGTCGTAGCGGAAGCTACGTTCACGGTGTAGTCAAACGCAGCTCATACCGAAGCTTGCACAACCGCGCCAACATGCAGCTTGGGGGAAGCGTGGCGGAGCAGGAACACCAGGCCGCAAGAGCCAACATGGCGCTTGTTGGCACCTTGCCAGTCCTGCTAGAAACCAGGACTGGCAACGTTGGGTTTTAGCGGGTGGTGGCAAGTGGTGGGTCAAAGGCTGACACCGCCTTAAAACATGGAGACGCGTGCACATGAAGGCTCCCTATGAGGTACTCTAACGCAGCACCTCCACAATGCCATTCACCGATTTTCTTCCGCAGAACATCAAATAAACGTTTTGTTCAATCTCTCCAGACGCAAGACGACATTTGTAGATTAACATGCCGATACGGGGCCAATCTTTTTTTTCTCTGTGTGTATGTCTCGTCGCTTTCTGTACACGTGGCATGCTTCCACGGTCTTTTGAAGACCATTCCACGCCTACAGTCACGACGATAATCAGACATTCACGACGTAGGAAACTATTCAGTTCATCGTGAGCATGATCTAAGCATTGACCATGTGTGGATGCACCGAGACCATGTGTACGTCTCCTGAAGTTAATTCTACTGTCGCTGCGATCCCGTGCGACATAGCTCAAACTCTCCAGACATCATAATGATATGTTTTGGGACCGGGTGCACCAGCTGGTTGAGGAAAAGCCCCTAAAAACACCACTTCTCACAGCCGTCCGACCCACGCTGTTATTACAGAAGTGGAAAAGATCCATGGAAAATTTTGGGAAAGACGCGCAAGGTGGATGTCGTTTACATTCAAGAAAGCGACATCCCGAATACAATAGGCATATCATAAATGGAGAGGTCAAAACCGACCACGGTGCACGAGCATTGAGTGATGGAGTTCTTTGAATATTTGTCAACCTCCCAGTGTGCCGGTCGTGAAGCCGCTAAATAAAAGGTACCTGGGGGGGGGGGGGGCGCAGCGCATACCAATTGCTCCTGCCTGGCGATCTGCCACAATAATCCCGGTAATTCACAGCTATCCACTTCTTCGGACGACTAAGGCTTTTCTGAGCGATCAAAAAAAGTGTGCTTCAACTTCCGTGTAACTAGAGTTCGTCGTACCATGAGGAGGCGGAAAAACCTCCGGTAATAACTTTCTATAATGCAGAATTCACAGAATACATCTACTGATACAGCGAAAGGAGAAAGTGCACCGCTAAGAAATATTCATTACAGGGACTGTGTGGGCAAGACTGGTGCTGAGAGAGCTATCTATGTGTTTATTGTGTAACTTTAGTGTTAACACTGAAAAAAATACAGAATGAGAAAAACAACCAAGAAAAATGTGTAGATTGCAACCGGCGAATTAAGGAAACGCATGATCTGTGCCACTGCCGCTCGCGAACGAAGAAAACATAAGATACACATGCTAATTAAGAGAAGAAAAAAAAAAGACTGAATCCTCAGCAACTCTCACTGATCTGGTTGAAAATTTACCTGAAGTGCAGAAATTGTTCACACATAGTACATCCATCATGCAACAAGCAAACTGATCAAATGGGTATAGATACACAACGAATTGGCTCATGGTTTGTTTGCCGCTCCCAAGCCCGAATTGTTAACGAGGATTCAGCTATGCGCTTGTTTGAAATTCGAATGCTTGTCACTGGTGTGTGGCAGAGACAAGTGTTTTTTTGTCAATACACTGATGTTTTCCTATATTCACAAAATATTCATTTTTGTAATGATCAGACATATTATCCACTCAGACACCCATTAATCTGAATACTTCAGATGAAGAAAGTGCACTGGTTTATATACCAGCTGAACAGCGAAATAGCGTCGTTTCAGCGGGATCTTAAAGTGGTCGATACCTTACAGCAATGGCTCGGTTTCAACTTCCTTTAGGGTACGGCCCGCTGAGGTGCTTATTGATGCGCAAGTTAATGTGCACAGCGTCGACGATCCCTTTGCTGAGACCCACAATAATAGCTTTTAAATAAATAAGCTGGAGCCAGATGAGTCACAGCTTTCACTGAGGCTTCGGTGAGTCGTTTCTAATACAACCTAGCACTGAATTTTGTTTCTACTACACTTGGAAGAACAAGAAGTTGCAGGGCGAAAAACGGCTGTTTAATCGACAAATGCTCGCCTAGCATCACGCTTACGCTGAGCTATTATTTTTGCCAAGGACCCGGAAAGATACCGCACACGCATCTAGGCTATACGGTGTACTCCTCGTGCCTGAACAAAAATTGCGGTGTTGTGTAAGCGCTGCTCACCGGCTGCACCACGCCTAGCTGTAGCAGACGACCCTCGTTTGCTTGGGGCAAAGTTGGTCTGCAGCGCCGCGGTGGCGGGAGCTGCAGCCGGCCGCCTGCTCCCTAAAGCATAGAGTTTCCTAAAATGAACTAAAGGGGACTCTGTCGTTGCGATCGTTCAGTGACCATAATAATGATAGGTAGTACACCCATTCGCCTAGTCTTCGTTGTAAAGTCTGGGTCAAAGGAGGAAGTTGCTGATGGCATCTCACTGCTGCCACCGGTTGTTGCAAATGGGGGACTACCCGGTCTCTTGTGAGAGCGTGGTGTAACCGGGTGGAGGAAACGAACGCTGACAAGAAGAGGATACGGGAAACAAACAGGGTTTATGGCACTATTTACACTTATTTACAGCAAACAAAGGTTAGGTGTTTCACAAACAACGAGCGTGGTGGTTGAACCGTTACATGGTTCAGAGCGACGTCCAGCACTCTGCGGCGTCGTTTTAAGCCCTGTCAGGCTCCTACTCTTTGAGTGGAACACCAATCACACACACCCAACAGGCGAGGGGTACAAGCATGCACGGCCCACGTGAACGTTAAATATTGAACTTATTGCCCCATCGCGCTTACCAGCTGTTTTCGGGAAAGTGATGGAGAGGATGATTTTCACTCGCCTAGAGTGGTACCTGGAGCACCACGAGTTATACCCTCATGCTATGACGGGCTTTCGGCGTGGGCGGTCCGCAATTGATAACGTTATAGACCTGGTCTCATCTATTCAGCATCAAAAAAGACTGAAACGTTTATCTGCGGCGTTGTTCTTGGACGTGAAAGGTGCATACGATAACGTATCACATGAAGCCATTCTGGATGTCATGGAAAATGTTGAATTAGAGGGTAGGGTTTACCAATGGATCCACAGCTATCTGAAAGGCATAACTTTCTTTGTACAGACGGAGAATGGCACAACAACGTATCATCGCAACCGTCGTGGTGTCCCTCAAAGTGATGTTCTTAGCCCCACATTTTTCAATCTAGCGCTACTCGGCCTGGTTAATGCACTTCCAGAATCTGTCCATCTATGAATATATACAGATGACATCTGCATCTGTGCGTCAGGCGTAACACGCCTTCATTTGCGTGCCCGGCTTCAGAGAGCGGCTACAATAGCGACAAAGTACCTGGAAGAATGGGGACTAGAGCTGTCATAGAGAAATGCTCGTTTATAGCGTTCATGTATAAGGCGAAGAGCACATATCTTATTAAAATCAACGGACACAAGATCAACTACGTGAAGACCCACCGATTCCTCGGAGTCATAGTTGATCGCGACCTCCCCTGGAGCCCTCACATCGCCCACATGAAAACTAAACTCACCATGATCACCCACGTACTGAGGTTTCTTGCTGGAAGAACGTGGGGTGCATCGGTACGAGCAATGCTTCAACTCTACACTGTTCTGTTCCTCCGTTATATCAGATACAGCTTACCCATGCTTTGCGGGATCCGAAGAAAAAACTTGCGCGTCCTTCAGTCGATCCAAGCCCAAGCACTGAGAATATGCCTTGGTCTCCCGAGATGCGCGTCTACAGCAGCGAAAGTCATCATTGCGCGTGATTATCCAGTCAACGCATTCATCCGCGAAGACGCTTTCAGAATGCACATAAAACATTTCGTTCGGCTTCCATCTCATCACCTCGCTCACTTCGAACTTCTAGGCCCCACTCAGCGTTCAGCGCAACTGTAGCTCAGCATTGTGCAGTGCTTCCATTGCACTTCACGCATGCAGCACGGCCACCGATACCGTTATGGTGCCTACACCCACTCAAAGCCCTTCTTACAATTCCTGGCATCCAAAGTAAGACCTTCTGTGTGAGTGCCGAAACAAGCCTTCGTGCGATACAATGTGCTTAAGTTTCTACTGCACTCGGAAAGTTCAACTTGGTGATAAGCAGACGCGAGGTCCAGCTTGGAGAAACATACCGCTCCTGAGAGCTGATGAAGCAGTACTTCAATGTGAGGAAGTGGAAACACGTCTACGACGATCGCCTTGTTCGGTTCTCGTAAGTCGACGAATAGTCGAAGGGACCCATCTTTTTTATTGACGACGACCAGTGGAGAAACCCAGTCGGAAGCAGAGACAGGCTCGATGATTCCGCTGGCTTGAAGGCGAGACAGTTCCGCAGAGACTTGCTCACGGAGAAGAAGAGGAATGTGGCGCAGCTTGGCACGCACAGGGCACACACCTGGTCGACGCTTCACTTTATGCACAAAACCGCGCACACAACCCAGTTCACGGGTGAACAGGTGGTGGAATTCAGAAGGCGCGTTGGCCGAAAGATCATCTTGGACGTCGACTTGAGCACACGTCATAGACGCACCGACGATGTTGATGGACAAAGCCCTGATGGCATCACGTCCCAAAAGCGAGCTGCCATTGGCAGTTACATAAAAAGTAATGGAAGCAGAGCGACTGCGATAGGAGACCTAAGTTGTAAAATGACCTAAATTATCAATCGTTTCCTTAGAATATGTTTGTAGAACGATGTGTGAAGGCAAAAGCCGAATGTTGGAACAATGACTATGAAAGTCAGCGGCACTGATTAAAAGACTGAGGCACCAGTGTCCACGAGAAATGACAAGGGTACATGGCCCACTGAAGCTACGATGCTGGGCTCGGACGTAGTGTGGAGGCCATCCACATTTAAAACAGTGACCGTATTGGTCTGTGCAGTGCTCCAAGGAGCGGACGAAGAAACTGGTTCAGGAAGATTTGCTGGACGGGAATTGCATACGGACTGAAAATGTCCGATTTTTCCGCACGCAAGACAAGTGCCGTTTTTCGCGGGACACTGCACAAATTTGGCTAAATGCCGAGCCGATCCACAACGAAAGCAATGCGTGGTTGCGCTTGGAGAAGAAATTTGCGAACGCGAGTTAGGAGTTCGGTGCTGTTCCTGAAAACCTGAATTTGGCTGAATGGGGTCGCCATATTGCCGGCTTCCTCGCCCCCGCGACGCAGAGAGGCCGCCATGTTGGCTGCCACGGAAGGACTGTGCCGGCGGGCGTCCCTGTTGTCCGCCGCGCCGAGACTGAGATGAAGGGCTGCCATGTTGACGCGTCCCGTGAAACAAAGAGCTGCCGCCTTGGCCTCCCGCAGCAGAAAGTTGCTGCACTGAATGCGGAGCGAATGGCTCACACTGGGAGCGAATAAGCTCGTCCTCTCGCGCAATCGAGAGGGCTTCGGATAATAAAATCGAAGAGCCCTTTTGAAGCATGCGGCAGCGGACGTTTTGCGAGGCTACCCCGGTGAAAAGCTGATGGCGGATCATATCGTCCTCGAGCGCGCCGAAGCCGCACGACGCGGCGAGCGTTTGAAGAGAAGTAATGAACTCGGCGACTGGCTCACCAGGCAATTGCCGCCTTTCTTGGAATTTTACGTGTGCGAGATTATCACACGAAACATCTTTAAAATACTCATCGAAAAGAGCAACATCATTCTTGAAGGCATCGCCCGACGCTGGCATCGGCGACGCGTTGGTGGCATCCAAAGTATAGAAGAGCTTTAACCCAGCAGGGCCCAACGCGTTGAGCAGCAGGGCCTTGCGACGCTCGGGCTTGCTGGCGTCCTCCCCGGCCGCGTCGGCGTAGGCCTGAAACACCAATTTCCAGTTCACCCACGGAAGTGGCGGGTCTCCGGGCGAATGAAGAAATAGGGGAGGTGGAATAGAAGACGCCATTTCAAACAAGAAGAATGGAGAGGTGCAGACGAGAAGAAAATGACGCCAGCAAACTGTTCGAAGAAGACGACAGAGGCGGCGTAGCTGAATGAAGAAGGAATGAAGCGACGCAGCACGCGGCAGCCACCTTGCTGGGAACAAAGAGCGTCTAGGGTTAGCAGGGTAGGTCCGTTAGAAGCAAGAAAAAGACGAACACGGAGAACGAAGTGGGTTCTTACACGTCCTCGTCGCCATTGCTGTGTTGGGGGCTGGCTGGTTCCGACGAAGGAGAAGAAGAAGACAGCCGACGGAGACGTACGCGGCCGGTGGGGACGCCGACCAGCCCGAACACGCGGGTTGGCGCGAAGCGCCGAAGAGAACAACAACCGCACTCCACGGTTACCCAACGCACACTGCTTTTATTTTACAGTCGCCTTGAAATCCTGGATGCCAGAGCAGCGCCTTCTGGCATCCTCACATGTCATTACGAAACCGAAACTGAAACCCAGAACACAACAATTCCCTCAATAACAAAGCTTCTCAGCTAATCTCGGTGGGAAACAGGAAACTTCTCTGTGATATCAACAATTTATTGATATTTCAGCAGGAACTAATTCATCCAATTTTCTTTCCAAGAAAAAATCACAAGAAATCAATATTTGTGCTGTACTGAACAAATGGAAATCATTTTTTCGCTAGTATATAAATATATATATTTTTTTGTTATGCTGACCGATTCCTGGTCAATCCCCCAAAGGTGGGTGTGAGCCA